>BPLR01000513.1:0-22861 GCA_021605095.1 Caerostris extrusa | reverse complement strand
ATCTGCTACTGAATCTTTCTCTTTATGACACATTTTTGGCTTTAAGGGAATATGACACATTTGGCAGTAATTGCATGAAATTAAAATATACTGGCAGACACGGATGAGATTTTTCACTATTACTACAGGTGAGGGTACAGCAAAACTAATTCATTGGTTCCCTTGAATTTTTAGCTATTTGACCATAAATTGTTCTTCTTTTCAATTTAACCAAATTATTCTCTCTAACAATATGAATTCAATTCATACTGTTAGAGGAAAATTAAATGGTCAGAAATTAAGAATGATTAGTTTAATTTCTTGCAGGAGAAATATAAGTATAATAAACTTATATTTATTAACCTGAAAGTTGGAACTTATAATGAATAACATAATGATAACATTATTGCAGAGATAATTTGCAATAGAATCAGAAAATTGCTCATTTAATTATAAATTTTATTTGAAATGTAAAAAAGATATTATTGTGTTAAAGTGAAAAAAAAAAAAAACACAGTTTAGTAAACTGATCATCTAAATATTATTATGTGATGTTTCTGGCATAAAGGATAATAGAATTTGAGAAAATTGTTTATGGTCTTAACTTCAATATCAATAAGTCCTTGGAAATTCTAAGATTTCTTTAGTATGAGGACAAGAGAGAATTTTGTCCCTTCTATATATATTTTGTTTTTACCATGAATTACATTGCTTGAATTTCATGTTTTATTTTTCATCTTCATAGATTTCAGATAAAACAGCCAATAAAAAAATCATAATTATCAAATGTTAATGTTATCTACCATCAAGTTTAAAGAGAATCTGTTAAAAAAATTCTATTGACCAATAAGATGAGAGTTATTTTGATTCTTTCCACATTGTGATGTATTTTAAATACCATAGATCAATGTATTATGCACAATAATGTACCTAGTGAATCATGTAGGAAATTGCAACTAGATTGAAGGTTAATAAACTATGAAATATATATATTTTTAATCATAATAAAACAATTTTTAAGTTCAAAACTTAATATTTAAGATAAGAAAGGAAAATTTTAAATATTTAAACTAATATATATGTAAGTATATATATTTCAAAGCTTACTTCTCTTTAATCTAGTTGTTAGTCTTGCATATCTTCTTTTTGATATAATTTTACTTCAGAAATTCGCACATGTATTGTTTAACTAAAAATGTAAGGAACATGTATTAGTCTAGTTTTTGTAATATTAAAAAATGATGTTGAAATCATTCTTCAAATAATATTCAATAAAATAAGGAAATAATACAGGTAGATAAGAAAATGAGCCTATCTTTAAACAGAAAATATTTATTAATATGTTACATTAATTTCAACATGCATTATATATCAAAAGATTATAATGAAATAACAAAACATTTGATATTGCTTTAAGAAAAATGTAATTTCAGATATAAGGAATACTTCAAACAAAAAACATTTTTTAGATGACTCATAAATTTAATGAAATTACAATTAACAAAAATAAAAAGCTAAAACTTAAAACTAAAGAGACTACTTTGGGATTGTACATTTTTGTAAATTAGTTTCATTCAAATAAAGTTATCACATTCTTGCTTTGGCAATAATTCAATACAGTTTATTAAAAAAATGTATGATTCAGATCTTACAAAAGCTTTTCCAAATGTGGTGCGCATATATATGTATGAAATCTAGCTGCAAAAGAATGAATTATCACAAAATTTACAAAACCAGTTTTATAATTCAGAATGTCTTTGTAGAATTCGACTTGTAATATCCTTCTGGATCTTCTCAACCTAAATAAAGAGATATTTTATAAATTTTTTATTGCAGTGTTTTAATAAAATTATATAAATTGTGTTCTTTTAAACTGTAATTTCTCACCAATAATCCACAGGTTATCTGTTTGAAAAGAAAACTTAATTTTTCAGTGCAGATTTTAGGCCAATTTCTGAAAATACATAGCCAGCAAGTATGTTTTCCAAGGATAACGGAAGTCACTTCAATGTGAAAAAAGAAGAAAATAATTTTTTAAAAATAAAGAGATGAATTTATGCGAGCTGTTGAAGATAGAAAGTAACTATATATTTACAATAGATGTCAAGATGGAATGAACACTGTATTTACATCTTTTTTTCTCTCTCTTTGCAAGTATCAAATTTTACTAATTTGTTTTTTTGAAGCTTATTTATATTTATAAGAAATACAACCAAACAATTTTCATTTTTAACAGAAATTTTTCATTAACATTTTTCTCTTTATAATACACAATTTTCAATGTATTATATGCTAATTTTTTATATTTCGACATCAAGAAAGCTCTAAAAATAGAAACAAAAAAAAAAAAATCTGAGTTTATCTCAACCATGGATACAAAATGGAATCTTATTGGTAAGTTATACCAAAGAAAATAAGTAACTAGGGAAAATGATCTGCAGATTATATAGCACTGTGAATTGTACAAAAAGTGATTTATTTTTACAATTGAAAATCATGGGTGCTAATTAGCTGCTGTGAATTATAGGCAGAAATTACAGTAAGAGCCTAAGGTTTGAGATCCTCAAGCATTTATACATAAAATGATTGAAAAAGGTAAAAAAAAAAAAAAATTCAAACATACTAAATTAGTCAATAAAATAAATAATCAAAAAAAACAAATTCTATATTTTGCAATATAGTAATAAAATATATTAACATAATATATAAAACAATTTTAAATGTTTACCTTCTTACTATCAGCGAGTACATTAAATACTTTTTTTATCTATATTTGTAAGAAAAAAAATGTACAGTTATGTTAAAAAATTTACATATTCAGTATATTTATATAATAAAACCATCAGAACATTTGCAATACATAAATCCTAAAGTGCCTCAAATTCAGACCCATCAAAAAAAGAAAAATACTTTTTTCAAGATCCAAAGTACATACAAGCTGCAGCAAAGAAATCATTAGACAAATTCAAATATACAAATGTTCAATGGCTAGGACTGCATTAGCAGATCAAAAGCACACAAATATTTATACAAAATGCAAAAATAGCACAGTGAAACATTTTGCTCAGGATATCAATAAAACCAAAAAGTAATACTTATAAAAACTGAAAAGAAATTAATTATAACATTATGAAGATAACTTTATCAAAGAATATGTACCCTCAGAAAAATAAAGCCATGTTATTTCTGCTTGTTAGATGTTTCGATCCTAATCAAAACACCTCTAGTGATATATTCCAACATCAAGGAGCAGACAGAATAGCTGTCTGTTCAAAATTATTAAGATATAGGATAGAAGAAAACAATTTGGCAGTGTAGCTTGTTATACATAACAAAAAATCAAGTAATGCAATAGAACTTTGTAGATGTTTATAATTAATATGGCTATTCAGCAAATGATTGACAGACTATGATCAATAATTTGTATTTGGAATATTTAAATGGAGTGATTTATTACTTATTGCATGGCTTTTTGTTAATTAGCAGCATAGAAAAGTAGAAAGTGTAGAAATTCACAAAATTATTTACTAGTTCTTGGAAGAAATGTAAAAAAAAAACACCTACAGTGTGGAGAATTCATGGAAATTGTATACTATGGGAAAAATTACCAATAAGAGCTGAGAAAACACAGATTAAAAAGTAATGGCATAAAATGTTTCAGGGACACTTTTTAAAAACTCTTTTAAGTTCTTTTCTTTTGCTGTTTAAAAATAGTGTTGTTGTATATTAAATCAATTCAGAGCAACCGATTAATAATGATATTACAATGTATTCTGATACTGATAGAGTTCTAGGGAGTATGTCTATAGATAGTGAAGTGGAATTTATTTGCTTTGTCAAAAATATTTATTTGTGTGGAATTATGATTGATATTAAGAATATCAGCTCTATTGGATAAATGTCATGAAAGATTTTATGAAATGTAGTTTGGATAGTTGAAAATAATTAAATCATCCACATACCTAAACACCTGTTTGCAAATTGGGCAATTTTTTTTATATACATTATTTTAAAATATGTAATTTTCTTTTCCACTATATAAAAAATTAATATATGTTTAAAAAATTTTTATTCAGTCATGTGAAATTTAAACGATTTACAATTTACAAAATGAAAACAGGATTTTACAAATTTAGCATTTTCATGACTATTTATCAAAATTGCAGATTAAATTGCCCATTATTTTAATTTAAAATATACGTACCTTATAGCTGTATTCTTTCAATCTTTTATTTCTTTTAGCAACAGAATCATCTACATTATTATCATCATGGTGTTCCATTTCTAAGGACGCAAGTGTTTTCAATTTTTTTACTCTATGTTCAAAATGGTGCAACTCGGACTAAAAACAAAGGGAAAAAAAATAAAATCGATAAATGTACATACAATTATCTATTTTAAAAAATTTGTAAATTTTATTTATTCAACTTTAAAATACATAATTAATATTTTTGATTATTTTGTAAAATAAAATGAAAAGTACGAATATATTTCAGAATTTACCAAAAAAGTAAAATACATAAAAGTAGTTAAGAAACAAATTTATACGAAAAATATAATTTACATTCTTTTTATATATTTATTTGATAAATTTTAGAAACATATTAATCTTGAAAATTATCAAAAGTCTATTTGAAATTAAAGAATTAAATGTAAAACACTGAAGCTTGTATAAAATATAAAAAAAACCAAAAATCCATGGAATGCATATCCTTTAAAAAGGACTGTATTCTAGATTTATTACAGCCTCACGAATGAATCATATACAGTAGGGTCATTCAATAACTCAATTATGAAGTGATTTTTGGTTTTGTTGGAATTATTATAAAAAGAAATGAACATAATATTCAATATCTACTTTTTTTTTCTTTAAATAAAAAACATGTTAAAAATCTAATAATGCATTTGTAATCTGATTTTTATTTTACAACTATGAAGAATTTGAATTTTAAAATGAAAAGTATATCAATATTAAAATGTGTACAAAGCATATATATATTTTTTAACCAACTACTACCAACAACAAGATTTCTAGATGGGCATTTGTAACATATTGTTATAATGAAATTTAAATTTTAACTAAGTAAGTTTTCAATATGAGAAAAAAATAGCAATACAAGAGTTTGGAAGGAAAGAAGACTGAATGCAAGTAGAAAATTAGTTACATTTAATTGTATATTGATAATTATTTTTTTTAAATTAAAAAAATTTAAAACATACTCAAATCTAACAAACACACTTACAATGAGAATATAAATTGTACACTTTTTTTTTCTATAAGTGTTAAAAAAAAATTAGTTTTATTTATTTCACAATAAATTCAGATTAACATAGTTTTAATAGCAATTGCATTGAAAGCTCTTTGCTAAAGAAAATGTCAGAAAATCAAGCAAAGCACAAAATTATAAATCATAGAATTCCCTATCATTACCTGATATTTTCAATCTATAAGGTATGATTGAGATTTACAATAAAAAAAAAAAAGAATTAGATTTACCTTTAAATTTTCAAGTTCTTCTGGTGAAAAACTTGCATTTTTGGCCATGTTCCAAAGACTGTTAACTTGAGGTTCGTCAAATTCTGCACTTTTAATATCAGGCCATATTCTGCTATGCAAATATTCATAACCAGCTTTAAGCTCAGTATGCTTTTCTTTTATAACTTGATGTGGATTATCAGATTTCCATAACTTATCTCCAACTTCTGACTGCAGCACATGTTCTACTACATTACCATGAATGTCTAAAAAGAAAAAGTAAATTTTATACAATTACACAAAATGCTTTTAAAAAATGAAAACAGTATCTTGATTTAAAAATATATATATATAAATAATATATGGACAACTTAAAAGATTTTATTAAACATAAATATAATTAAAATGAGACATTTTATATTTATATGGAAAAATATTAGCAATATACACTTCACAAAATAAGTTGACCTTCTAATTTAAATGTTATTAGAATTTACCATCCTACCTTGAAAATAAATACTTTTCTTTACAATAAATAAATATTTTGCAAAAATAGTGATTATCAATGTTATTCATATGTGTGCCTAAATTTCAAACCATGAACACTTTTCTAATTTAAAGTTTTCAATTTTTAGATGGTGGGTTATTTCCAGAATTTTATATGGAAACTTACCATTCAAAAAAATTTTTAATAAAATCAAAAAAATAAATTTAATAATGTATTAATATGATTACTAATCATTTATCTTCCAATGTACTAAATTTAAAGTGCCAAGAAATAAATTACCAAATGCTCATTTTGATTTGTTTGACAATGCAAATTGCAAATCTTCATTTTTCAAAAATCTTATAACTTTGCACTTTAATTTTCTTTTTTACATTGTTTCTAGTTTGTTATAAGTATTTTTCATAGATTTTTAGCCTGTTTCCAATTTTATAGTGTTGTGATCTAGTAAATCAATAGATTCATCTTTATTATATTTATTTTTTTCTTTTGGTTGCTAGAAATATTGTGCACCATTTCCTTTCATTCCTAATCATTGTCAAATATGATAGATTGCAAGTTTTGAACAACTATCAACAAACAAACTTTATTAAAAAATTAACAAACTTTAAATTATAATCATATAATAAAAGCCTATTGTTTTTCAATATTTCTTTCATTTGTGTAACATTTGAACAACAGATCAAACATTAAATTGAGATAAAGCTACTTATGCGACATCTCATCAAGTCATCTCATCAAGTCAAGTTAATCATTTAAAGCAAGAAATTTTTTCTAGGATCATTTATACTAATATTTAAATTGTACAAATATAGAACCAAAATATTGTTTGATTTTGTGATCAAATATGTTTATACAAAATTTTAAATATTTTTTATAGAGTAATTAAAATTTAATTTATATTGTATTCTAAAACAATATATAATGTATAAAAAATGTTTGTAATTTATAAATTACTGTAGTTTCTTACCTTTAATTAGTACTGTATAACATGCAGGTGTAATTTTTGACAAAAAACAGGAAAGATCTTGTGTAATCCACAGCTGCATATAATATACAGGCAATTGTACCTCAAATTTTTTTAGAGTATAATTCACAGATTATAGGTACAAAATATATTAAAATAATTGAGCTGATAAACATTTTTAAACAAGTAAGAAAATTCAAAACAATATAAGTTTACATACCATTTTTAGACACAAATTACATACCATCTGAATCTTTTGTATGAAGTTGATTGATCATTTGGTAATATTGATCAATTTTGTTTTGATGATGTTGAAATTCTTCTTTAAGAGTCTTCAGTTGATCTTCTATTAATAATAATTACAAAGTTCTTAACATAGTGCACATTATTATTACAAATAAATTAATTGATAAAGTAAACTTGACAAAAGATAAAATTTGAAAAATATTTTTTTGTACAAAAGAAAAATGTCTAGGTGTTAATTTAAAACACATAAAACTGACACAGTAAATAAATATATTTAATTTTAAAAATAAAAACAGTTATACAAATGGCAATAAAAAATATAAAATTTTTGAAAATATAAATCTCCTGACAATATAAATCATTTATATTTTAAAATTTACACTTGCATATCTATTTAAGCAACTTCATAATTTATATAAGTAAGATATTTTTAGTATTTTTCAAAAGGACTTACTTAAAATTAAGAAAGTTTGTCATGATAAACATCCATGGCAATTTTGATAACATGATTTAACAACAACAAAACAAAAAAAAAAAAAAAAAAAAAAAAAAAAAAAAAAGAACCTTACATGTAAATCAGAAAATTTAACATAACATGTTTAAAAAAAAAAAAAAAAGAAATTTAGATAATTTATTATTTAGGCCTCCCAAAATACACTAATTTCCTGCAAAATCTAATGAATTTCATTAAATTGGTACTATATTAACGGTACCTAACGGTACCTTGGCGGTTTTTAAGTGTCGCCGATCTTTATTATTTGGAATAAAAATATTTTGAAAGTGTTTGATTTTAAATGAAGTGTTTCATGTATAGTTTATTATTTGGAACAAAATTTTAAGTGTAGATTGGCGCCAAATCTGTAGCTGCCTTTGGCGTGTGTGCTCTTTATTGGCGCAACTGTCGCCAAGGTACCGTTAATACGTGAGTACCAAATTCTTTAACACTCAACATAATTTTATTAAAAAAAAATATTTTTTATAATTAACAAACATTTTTAATATTTTGAATAAAAATTTCCTTCATTAATAATAATAAACATAAATTTCAACTATTGTTAAATTATGAGTGAATGAGTCAAATAATGTACATTATAAATAATGGATATTCTGAGAACATATAAACACATTATATGTTATCAGAAAATTAGGGAAGTTAATTTCAATTATATGACATTCTTACCTGGAAATCCTAGCTGTTCAGCTTTGAGCCATAATTTGTTTAGTTTTTTATCTTTAAATACAGATTTTACATATGCATCCTTGGACACTTCTGGTTGAGGACTTGAAAGAAGAGCAGCATCTTGCAATGCTTTAAATTCATTTTGAAGATTGTATTTTTCAAGGATTGCTGAAAATAAAAACAAAATTGTTCTTAAAATTTCTTAGTTTAATTTTTAATACTAAAGTCATTAATTTTAGTAACATGGTTTTAAAAATTAAAGTTAATTATTGGAGAATTTTATCTTGTTTTTTTACCTTTAAAACTTGATAACACCAAACCTTCTTTTAAGCCTTCCTTATCAAATCCTTCTGATTTCTTCTTTTTCAAATTTAATTCTTCTTTATCTTGAAACTTCAGATCGGTGAAAAATAATTTTAACTTTTCAGCAGGAAGTTTCTATATGTTGAATTAAAAATAAATAAATAAATAAAAATAAGAAAAACATAATATAGAATGAAAAATCTTATTTGTAAGAAAATCACATAAAATTTATTCATTATGATTGAATTCTATCGTTTAGCAAGATATAGATTACAACAAAATGAAAAATTAAATGTCTCTGTCGACTCTTCACAACGTTAATAAATCTCAATACCGCAACAAATTATATTTTAATATTTTCAAATTAGTTTCATTCTTGAATAGATGTAGAATTTTTACCATCTTTGATACTACATTCAATACCCAGCTTTGAAGGAAACAAAGCTGTCATCTAGGATCCATTTTCCATATATGTTCAGTGAAAGAACAATATTGAAATATCCCCTTTTGAAAATTAATATATATATATATATTCGTTATAATGTTTGTCAAACATTCTGCATGTCAATTCAATGTGATTTTTCTAAATTTTTGATTGAAACAAGAGAAAAAAAAAGCAACAACACAGATGCTAATAAATTTATTATAAAAGAAATATTTCTTCTATAGGGAATAATAAGTAATAAGGTACCATAATAAGTAATAAGATATTCATAAGGTATTTAAATAATAATGGTGACAAGTAATTTCAGCAAGTAGTTGAATTTGGCCTTAGAAAACACATAACATACATTACTTCTTTATATTAATAAAATTAAAGGAATAAAGTAACATCCTTGTAATGTTTTTAAGAAATAAATACAGCTTTTTTTCTGGAACAATGAGCTCTAATGATTAAAAAAATATGTCAGTGATAAAAAAAAAATTGAGAAAAATATATATTCAATGTAGCAATCATAATGAAAAAAAGAATCATTTAAAATTTCATTTATTCAGTAAACATCAAATATACTTTTCTTAACATTTATCGACAATCAACATATAAAAGTTATATCTTACCAAAATGAAAGCACATCTACAATTTAAAAAATAATTTTACTTTATTATATTTTTTTTCTTATAAATCTGTAAATAAAGGACTTTGCATTAAAATTTATAAAAAAAAAACAAATACTAATGATTCCTTTAAAGTGATATATTCTATCAGTAATATATTTATAATTTATACTCATGTCCTATACCAAAGTAAATTCATAGCTTCCTGGCATTACTTACTTATTCAAAATAAAAGCAATTTAGAAATAAAACTCAATTGACATTTTCATATTTTTATGGAAACGACTCTTCTTATGGATTGACTTTTCTTAGAAGAGAAATACTTATTATGTTTCTCCATGGGAAATATTTCTTTACCTTAATTTTTTAATAATAGTCCATAAAATTTAAGTTTTAGCATAAAAATTATCTAATAATAAAAAAAAATTATCTGGGTTTTTTTTTTCCCCTTACTTTTTATTCCTGAAACTGCATGGACAATTAAATATAAACACCGTACTAAAGAAAATATTAATGTATTTTTATATAAACAATGAAAGATATTTAAAATGGTAGGAAAAAAAATAATTTTTTCCTCAATAGCAATAACTTATATATAAGAATAAATTGACTTTGTAATGAAAAAGACATAGCAGTTATTGCAATAAAGAGCTGTAAAGGAAAAAATATCAATATTATTACTTGTATCAAAAGCTATAAAATAAGTTTTCTAAATAAAAACTCACTTTAACAGCTTTCTCCCATACTAAATTTAGTTTCTGCATTCTGAAGGGTTTTTCCAAAGAAATTAATTTCTCATAATCCGGAGAATTCATCTTTTCTGAATATTTATTACAATTACAAAAAGAAAAAATAGTTAAAATAAAAAATATGTAAATAAATGCCATCTTGACCTTAGAAACCTACGAAAAAATTGAATACAAACGTGTAATAATAACTATATAAAGATGAGTCAATGTTTATTCAAAAAAAAAAAATACAAGTTTCTCATTCACAGCAAACAACGAGAGTGTGTGGGCAGTAAACAGACCAGAATGTGTAGCCAATCAACAGAAGATCTAGCTGAAATTGTAGCCGGTCGCCGAGAGAAATAGATTATGCCAAAAATACCAGCTTTATAAAACCCGGATTAGTGATGGCCAAATCCGTATGTTCCACATAAGTGGAACGAATCATTAAGTCAGTTCGTATGTTACGAATCATTCATTTCCATTCTCTTTGAACTGTTTATTTATCAAATTGGAACAATTCGTATTGTAACGGAAATACTAGTTCGATACTGCTCTATGGTACGGAAACAACGTACAAATAACAAGTACTTAAATTTGATTACACTAAGAACTTAAATGGGCCTGAATGGCTGAGTGGGTAGCACTCTGGCGATCGGTACCACGAGTTTCGGCTTCGAGTCCAGGAGGTGCCACGGATGTGTGTAGTGGTTCGGAATCCACTTTAAGCCGTAGGTCCCGGTCTCATATGACTGTTGGGCGTGGAGCTGACAACCCTAGCTCGTAAAAAAGAAAAACGTCTCGAAATCTGCCAGTAGGTAGACGGCCTTGGTCCACACTGGGCTGTTGCGCCAATGATGATGATGAAGTACTTAAATTTGATTATTCTGAAATCCACTATGCTACAGCATTCAGCAATGAAGGAGTCCTTGTCGCTACGCTAATAAGTATCTGGTATTAAATTACAATATCACATGCATAGAAGTAAGAAATAAATAATTTATTTAAATTATAAAGTATCGAGTAATATACGAGTTTCGATCGAATAAGGAAAAAAAAAATTAAATTTTAGCTAAAGCAATATATTGAAATGTATATTTAATGTAATTTATTTCTATTTCCAAAGTAAAAGCTCTATTGCTTATTTTTAAAATTACATCTAAAATTAGATGCATCCATTTTTAGAGAAAAAGGAAAATAACATGTCATACATAAGGAGAATAAAAAAATAGATAAATATCATAAATATATTTTTAAATTAATAATTATTTTTTAAAAATATTTAAAAAAATGTAATTAAATTTTAATTATATTTTTAAATAAACAATATTATATATTTATAAATTATACACGTACACATATTATATATTAAATATACATTGCATTTTATTTATACAAGTAAGGACAACAACAAATAGGTTGATTAATTAAAATTTATTTTATTTTTCATTAAACTACATAATTTTCATTGTAATAAGACATACTTTCACATGCTGCATTACTTTATAAAGCAAGTCAGAATACAATTTTATGAGATAGATAGTAACATTTAGTAGATATTATAAATACTTATTTAATGATTTAGTATTATAAATATAATTTAGTTTTTATGTTTTCTCTTAGTAAACATGAATAATAAATGATACAATTTTTTAAATCTTTGCCAAAAATTATATTTCCATAAAAATTTTGTGTAAGAATTCTTTTGTCACGAAGATTAAAATTCTTGAACATGTATTCGAGACTAAAAACTTAACCAAATCTTTTGAGAAACAATAGTAATGATATGTTTAACAGCATCTGAATTATCCGTCTAAAATTGTTTTCCAAATAAACGTTAAATAATTCTTCTAAAAAAATTATCTTTATAGGTTTTAATTTTTATATAATGATTTAAAGTAAAGGATTAGAAAGTAAAGGACTAAGTAGTAAAGTTAGGAAGTAAAGGACCAAAAAATTTTTTTTTATTCTTTTGGAATTAATTTTCCATGTAAAATTAACTCATACATAATTTTCTATATAATTCTCATACATAATTCACTCATACATAATTTTCTACTTTTATTTTCTCAGACAAATTCTAATATTAAATTGCTGAGACCTCATATTCACAATGAAATGTTGGCTAATAAAAAAAAAAAACCTGAATTACTTATTGAAAGTATCCAAATAATTGAGTTGCGAACCGGACAGAGTGAGTGTTTCCTAAGCAGAAGGGTTTTCTGCTACGCTGTGTTCTCAGTGTTGCTGTACAATGTCTCTAACTTTGTTACATTGTTAAACTTTTTTACCGCTATTCTAACCGCGTTTAAACTGCTATTCCTTTGAAATTATTTCCGCAGCTGGCCCTAGTTCTGATTTTTGTTTTTTAAGATCGGAGGAATACAAATGGATGGAGATTTGAATTTAGGAATCAGTTTTAAGTAAAATTTTTGAGGAGAATGCCACCTAAACTTTTTAAAACTCTCCGTGAAATTTTGATCTAATCTGAGAGCTTTTCTTTTTCTTTCTTTTTTTTTTTTTTTTTTTTTTTTTTTTACGAAATTTAAAAATTCTCCCAGTCAGACACTAGTTGATTTCGTGCTTTCAGTAAACGTATAAGATGAACGCAATGGATAAGTTTTATAATCAATATATGACAACATCTCAATTTCATAGTTAAAAAGGAACAAATTTTAAAAGAGAACAAGATACAATACATTGCTCCTCAGATTAAATCTGAAACCAGTGTGTAGCAGTTTAAGGGGGGAACCACTCTCGCTCTGCGTCCGGCTTAGACATGGTTTAAGAGTCGATAACAACAGTTGGAATTAGTTGGTTACATGAATTTAAGAGTTGGTTGGTTGTTTAAGAGTTGATTGATTACAACTGGATTTAAGAGCTTTGAAATCACACATCAATTACATTAATTTCTTATCGGCATAATATGTCTAAATTCTCCACTTGAACGCCTTGAAAGGAGGCTTAGCGTATGGCAAAATTATTTTAAAGGGGGATAGGAGTCAATGAGATAAATTTCAATTAAAGCACCATAAATATAGAGGAGAAGGCAGAACTATAGTGCGGGATACAATTTTTAATGCATTTTTACAGATCCACCATTAATTACTCTGTTAGAATTTTGATTAATTAAATCATTACGATAAAATCTGTACCTGGCAATCAATGGATTCATCCCAAGGTGCATCTTTTTGTTTATTGTACCAAAACGGTATCAAGATTCTGTTGAAGAGCAAATTCTCACACTTCATTTTGCTAGGAATGCAGATGTTCGATATTGCAAAAACAAACTTTTAGAGATTGCAAAGACATGACTTTTAGACTTGGATAATGCATTGGGTTCCGACGAAGATCAAGTATGCCTGATGAAAGGCTATTGGAAATAGCAGGAAGGTTTGGAAGGCATTTCTTAACAGCTCTTAAAAGAATTGAAGTGATAAAACAACTAACATTTTTAATAGGACCTCCAATACACCAACGAATGGCTGCCTTTTTATATGGTTGGTTAGCAAACACATAATGCCAAAAAATAAAAGCTTTTTTAAGTGAAAAATTGGGTTTCACCATTTCTATTTCATTTAACCGTACATATCACTTACAAAAAAATATTCATATACTATGTTGAAAAAAAAAGACAGATTTTCAAGATAATTCTCAACGATTCTGAATAAATTTCAATTAAAACAATACATTTACCATTACACTTTAGACCAGTTGAATCATTAAAATATATTCTAAATTAATAAACAATTTTTGCATATAAGCAATGGATTGTTTAAAAGTATTAAATAATAGTTTTTAAAAATTGGTTTTCCTTTCATTTAATGGAAAAAAGGAAAAATTTGTATCCCTTTTTTTTACAGATATTGATATGCATTTAACAGATAATGATTGAATTAATTGTTGATATTTATTCTGAATTATTAAAAATATTTAGTGTTAAACCTTGCTTTAAAAGTCAACTAAAAAGGCCTTTTGATCAATTTATTATAAAATTTAGGTGAGCGATCCATAATTTCTTTAAAAACTAATCATTTTCGACAATACATTTATCAAATTAAGCGAAATTAAAAAAGATTGATAAATGAAGAAAATATGAAGTATAAATTTTTGCATTTAATTAGTAGAATTTTTGCTAATAGATTTTTTTTTTTATAAAATTTTCAAAACAAATATTTATGTATATTTTTTTAACTTTTACTCGTTTTCATACAATTTTATATACTTTCAAAAGATCACAAAAGTTATTACTTGATTCTGAGATAAGTTATTTAATTTGTTCAGATTAAATTAACGTTACAAAGACTGAATTACAACAATGACTAATATGTTGACTGAAATAATATTTCTGTAAAATCCCTCTTTGATATTTTTTTTTTTTTCAGTAAGTGAGAATTGTTAAAAAAAAAAAAAAAAAAAAAAAAAAAAAAAAAAAAAAAACTTGTTTTCGTAAACGAATGCTTCTGTACAATCATTATAAATTTCCCTTTATTGATCTCAGGGCTACTTATTGATAACGAGAACAGTATATGTAACCAAAGTTCCCACAAGTGCAAAAACAGTGCTTCTTCTATAAGAAATAATGTTGCAACCAGTAAATACAAAAATCTGATTTAGCAATACTCCATTTTTCGATTCTGTAATCTTCAAGACTGTCATTAAAAAGCATTCTTTGACACATTTTCTTGTGAAAAACGTCCTTGAATTTATTTTCGACAACTGGAATGCCACCTGCAAACCATAAAGTAAACATCAAACTTCCAAATGAGCTTAGAGTATAAAAGTTATTTCAATATAGAAAGTCATAGTGTGAAAATCTTCCCACGAATTGTCTAAATATATGCTAAGTACGCTGCCACAGATCAATAAATTGGAAACGATCATTATAAAAGGATGGCAAAGAAAAATATTTTGCATATCGCCCAAAACATCATCTATTCTCGATTTATGTTTGAGAATCCAGATGCGTTTCTTTGTGGTGAAGAATTCGGGAGGACACTGTTCAATTTTCTGGACAAGATTATTAATGAGCATGGAACTTTTAAAACACATATTACAATATAGAAAAGCCACCATATTGGTAAAGGGGAAAATGAGGCAGTATAGCAACGATTTGATTCCTGCCAGCGACGTTTGTACCCTGGAACTTTTCACTGTATATCCATAAGTGTAAAATGCAGAATCTCTTTCAGTTTGGAAAACAAGCATGCCAAGCCAAAAAGGAGCATGCATACAGCACAACAAAGACACCAGAAAATTTTCTGTATTCCTCCATGTTGTGCGATTGTCCGAGATTTGTCGAAGCACTCTTACAGATATGTCATGGAACATACGCAATAAAACCGAGGTATGATTTGTTTTCAAACGAATCGAGCACCAAATCAGCAGATAATAAATAACTAACCAAATAAGCTAAATAGCCTTTTACTTCCGTCAAATTGAGACGCATAAAAGATACAATCCAACTATCAACGTTCACGAAAATTAAAATAATGCAAAACGTAAATGATAGTATTCGATACCGTTGACTCCGTCTTGTATTTTTGACGAGACCCGTGCAGCAAAGAAACAGGAACAGAAAATTTGATACTTTGGGAGTCATTCGTTCTGAAAATATGTTTGAAGAATGGTGCTTGCTAATCATTTTCGGCAATGCATTTATCAAAATAGCGAAATTAAAATATTGATAAATGAAGAAAATAGGAAGCATACATTTTTGAATTCAACTAGCAGAATTTTTGCTAATAGATTTTTTATTAACTTTTCAAAGCAAATAATTTTATAATTTTGTAAAATTCTTACTCGTTTTCAGACTATTTTAGATACTTCAAACGACCACAAAAGATATTACTTTTTTCTTAGATAAGGAGAAACTTTTCGTTTTTTGAAAGTGAAACCTTTTTCTTTTACGAATAGATATCTTTGGTATCAAAAATGTCGTTTTCTTCATTTCTCTCTGCCAATTTATGCCAGTCTTTAGCGCAAAAAATATTGTGGATTATATTCAATAAATACTTCTTGGCATTTTTTTTTTTTGTTAAGAATTACCAATATTCTGTTCGTTTATTATAAATAATGTTGTTCGTTTCTCTGTTTCCAACGTTCTTCAGAACGTATTTTCATACATATAATTCTTCTAAAAAATGATATTTTTAGAGTAGAGGTTTTATTTAATTTTCAAATTATACAGTGTAATTTAAAATCTAACTATGTAAGCAAATATATTTTTATAACATTACATATAAACATCAAATTTCTCCGCTGTTTCGATGAACGACAACTTACACATATGCCATAGATCCGCTCACACACAGATTACCAGCCTATCACACATAAGTCAAGGGAAATTTACTTTTAATGCGATAGAGATAATCATGAGTAGAAGAAAATAGAAATAGATATGCAATAATTCATGAAACTTTGGATGCATTTCTTAGAAACTCATTCTCATAGAATGAAATCGTCTTATTGATTACAACTTAACAGAAATAATTCACAATTATCCAAATGTCTTTCATTTAAAATGGATACAAATTTTCGCAAAGCATTCGTTCTTTAAAAATATTCTAATTTATGGAAAACAAAGCTGAAGATAAAAAATTGTCAAAGGACCCGTATAAATAAAGACTTAACGTTTTAGTGAGAAGTTTAAGGCAAAAGATTTACAATAAGTTATTAAATAAATATGGGTACTTCCAAAAAAGTTGAATAAATACTATTATCAGATATTTAAATATTTATTAGGGATATCTGATGTATTTTTATTAGGAGAAAAATACATTAAAAAATAAGATAAATATCTTTGTTTGTTGATCATTATTATTATTGTTTTGTTTTGTTTTTAGCGAATATGTTTAAAATGCAATTATTATGAAACAGGATATTTAAGAAAAAATTTGATTCTCTTTATTAAAATATTACAAATAATCTCAATCAATAAAAACCTTCATATTTGAACAAAGAGTAAATTTGTCCTTTCGCGATAACAAAATTTTATTATTGTTTTCCAATGATAATTTAATTCCTTTCTTACTAACATGCAGTCAAAGTGATTATGTAGCAATTGTGTATTTTAATTTACGAGTAAATAAGCAAAGTTGCGTGACAGTTTTCATTTCAAATATAGCTGTTGCCATCCTAGAAATAGGCTATATTGTGTGTGATGTGTTTGTTTGGGGACATTGTTGTAGGAAGACAGGGGTGGCCCGTTCCTAGTACCAATTCTAAGAGGATGACAAAAAATTGTTTTGCCTTTTTTTTTTTTTTATACAAATAACGTCAAATAATTTTACTTGGGCTTTAACAATCGCTAATTGCAGAAAATTCCGAATAAACGATGTGTTGTCGTAATGATTTAGTATTATTGCGTGGTGCTAGAGGAGAGGGGGTGTTCTGTGTTTCTTTTGAATTGTACTGGCACTCAAGTAAACAAACAGTTGGTCTTGGGACTAATTATATTATTCATAAATTAAATAAATCATCGCCCATAGTTGTTTTGTGCAACAAGATGATATTTTTAATCAGAACATCACAATGTAAGCAAGTTTACTTTTAGGATCATGGACGTGAATAAGGTCGTTATTCACGATCATTTTCAGCTGTCATACCCTAAATTGTAAAAAATAATAAATAGCAAAAAATAAATAAATAAATAAAAATAATAATTATTATTATTATTGGGAAAAATATGAAAATTTATTTTAACTACATTTTCAGATAAGAAATATGGTTTTTGATAATTAGAATTTTAAAACAATTTATTAACATTTGAAATCGTGTTAAATCAATTTAAAAATATATTGTTATTATTTCTTACAATGGTGATGTGGGTGCAATTTTTGAGCCAGATTGTAGTGTGCATGTTAGGCACCCAGATTGTAAATGGGTGTGATTGGGTTGAGATACTTGAGACATAAGTTTGAGAATTCACAGTTTATATATTTATATATAGATAGATATATATTATATAGTAAAATGCATGAAAAAATATATACAACATTAAAATCACAAATTTCAGCACAAAAAATAAAAATTTATTTTTTAGAAATTTCAGCACAAAAAAATTAAAAATCTTCAACTATTTTCTTTTTAGAAATTTACATCATTTACAAATTATATGAATTAGAATTCAAACTGCTTTTTTATTCAACATTGAAAAGGGTTTTTCATTTATATTTTTTATTAATTTTATTATTATTATTAGTTTTTCATATATATGCTTCATAATGTTTTCAGATTGAAAAAAAAAAAATTGTAAAAGTAAAAGTTAATTGTTGCAGCAGTTTTTTTTTCTAAGTGCAAATTAGCAATTAATTTGCAAATTTCTAACTAGATATGATTGTCTGATCCAGTCATTAACATATTCTAATTATGAAATAAATATTAAATAAAATCAATTTACTATACTTTAATTTTATTTAATGTGACTTTAAAATTGTACATGTAAAATATTATTCTCAAAATGTGTGCTTCTTTATTAAATATATATATATATATATATGCATGTAAAAATTTTTTTTTGCACATGATTATTTTCATCTGAATAGATCCATATTAATTAAAAATTAATTCAATTAAAATTAAACCCAATACAATTACATTATTGAAATATTACAATAATATCAAAAAATTTTTCGCAAAATGGAGTTTATAAGTTGCCAAGTAGTGATAAAATTGTTTCATAGCAACACACATGATAAACTCAAGTAACCCAGGTTCCCGGAAAAGATATTCATTTGGCTGTAGTTAGTGTAATTTTAGAGCCATTGTAGGAAAAAAAGATGTTTAAGTAATCATGTCTGAAATTTTTAATCATTTCGTATATCAATATTTAGTCTTTAATTATTTAAAATTCCTTTAAACACCTCTTAGTATTTTAATAATAACGAAAATGATACAATACTAATGATAAATGCTAAGCAAATGAAAAATGTTAGCTTCATAGTATAAAAAGACTGTAACTTTGACTAACGTTATGCTGTTTACAAACAAAAAGTAGCTTTGGATTGATAAAGATTTTGCTACAATTTATTCTGATATTGCTAGATTGAAGAATAGCTGTATTAAATATGACTTCACTCTTCAAAAAATTATTCTCTCCTTGTAAAAATAATTTATTTTACATATTGAATTCTTCAAGGTGACTTTATTATTGAATGCTAATATGTAGAAAAATTACGTAGTAATCTTTCAAAATTCTTTTAAAGAAAACAGCTGAAACAATTTCTTTTCCATGTTTTATAAATATCATAAAGCTTTTTAAAAATCAAAATTATAATTCATCTCAATTTTTAATTGTAATTTAAATCTTAAAAATACTTTTATAAATTTATTTCAGGATTAAATTTTATTTATTTATTTATTTTTTTGATTATATATTTTAAAATTGTTACGTCAGAATAGTGGATAGGGTAAAAAATTAAGTAAAAATTCTATATATTGAATTTATTAATTTTTAACTACTTTCTAGACGTCTTTTTGGGGGATTTACTTTATGTAATTTTCATTAAGAAATTAGTGAACAAAAAAGTTATAGTAAGTTTACAAAACTAACAAACTTTTGTTTTGTTGGTTTTCGATATAAAAAAAAATAATTTGAGATAAGAATAATTATTTATATAAAATTATTATTATTTTTTATTATTATTGTATAACATTAATAATTAAAACGAAAATGGGAGAATAATTTTTAAATAAAAATATCTTTAAGGTATTCTTATTAAAAAAAAAAGTGCATGTTAAGTAATATTCAAGAATCATTAAAAAAGCAATAGATATCTTTTATAAACAAATAGTTATTATATGTTACTATTTTTTAAAAGTTTTACTCAAAAACCTCCATAGAAAACTGTAATAAAGGGGGGAATATATCTCCCCCAATATAATAAATTAGAGTATTATCCTTCCACCCTCCATTTAAAAAATTTAATAGGAAACTGTACTAAAGAGGCAAATATTTAAAATTTCAGAATTAATTATAAAATTAATTTAAAAAATAAAGTAATAAATTCCTGTAGCTTTCAAATAATTTGTTTTTAAACAAATAATTTGTTTTAAACATTTATACATTTTTGAATTTTTAATCTCAAAAATTAAATTTTATTTATTATTTTTATTAAAAATAAAAATTTATTTATTATTAAAACAATTGAAGTATTCCATTTTTAGATTATACATAATACAATTTAAAAATATTATTTCATTTCTAGAGTACCAATGTTGCTGCTTTAAACAAATGTTTGTTACCTGAAAAAGTTGAAACAAGTTACTGGAAACAATATCACATAAGTAAGTTCAAATAAAAATGTTTTCTGATCTTTTATGTATATATATATATTAAAAAATAAAAAGAGTAAATTAAACTTTTTTTTATTTTGTAAAATACCATATTTTTAGTTATAGGGAGATCTCTGTTTATACAAACACAAGAAACTCCTAATCCTAATAGTTTGAAATTCATACCTGGTGTTCCAGTTTTGGAATCAGGAACATTTAATGCACCAAATGCCAAAGAAGCTAGTAAGTCTCCATTAGCCAGACAATTGTTTCAAATTGAAGGTGTATCATCTGTGTTTTTTGGCCCAGATTTTATTACAGTCTCCAAGGTAAATTAAGTTTATAGAAATAAAATTTGAATATACTTTCCTTCTTATAGCTTTATCATTAAATAGTTAAAATTTTTTTTCTTTATAATAAAATAGAAATTAGACATATTTAACAATATATATTTTCCCAAGCAATAATTAGTACATTCCTTAATTTAATCTTTATTATTATTATTATTATTAGGAAAAAAAATTAAATTACTTTGATTTAATTATTTAATCTAGTGCTCAATGCTACAGGTTTTGGATTCGAGTCCAGGCTGTGCTATGGTGTTTGTAGTGATTCGGAATCTACTTTAAATCACAGATCTCTGTCTAATATGACTCTAAGAGTATTGGGGCTGACAACTTTACTCCATAAAAGAAACACCTGCTGTCTCAAAATCTGTCAGTAGGCAGACTGTCTTGACCCACCATGGGCTGTTGTACTGAAGAATTATTTAATATTTCTCACCAGTATAGACTTTTAGGAAAATAAATTATGTATGTTAAGATAATGCCCATTTAAACCTAAGGTAATCTTGATTGATATATTAATGCTGAGAACACTTTTTTAAAACCTACTAACACTTTACTGAAAATACATTTAACAGAAACACAAAACTTTAAAGAAAAATATATATATACTAAGATAAATGAATATGACAGATTCAGGAACAACTAAATCAGATTAATTCTCATCATTAAGGAATAAAGAATTAAAAGATTTTTTAAATTGTCAAACAAAATATTCTTGGTAAAAAAAAAAATGAAATAGTTTAATAAAGAAATTAATTTAAAATTTTGGGATTTTTCTTTCTTAAACTATATTTTTCTTAATCATTAAAAATCTGAAATAGTTATGTTCTTACATTTGATAATGGCATTTTATAGTCATTGCCAATGTGAACATTCTATAGATTTTCTTAAAATAAGATTGTTTTTCCACTTTTTATTGCATGTAAATGAATTTCTAGCTCTGTTAATCGAACTGTTTTTAAAAGGCAAAAATTGAATTAAATTGATAAGAATCATAATTAAGTTTTGAATATAAAGTATTATAAAATCTTTTATCCTTAAAGATTGATATTACTAACTTTTTATTCATTACAAAAATAACTCTTATGTACCTTATATATATTTTTCATATCAAAACTTTATAGACGAGATGATGAAATTGAATGGAAGGTATTAAAACCACAGGTCTTTGCAACAGTTATGGATTTCTTCGCAACAGGCTTACCAGTCATTAATTCTGATCAAACATCATCTGATACTGGTGAGTTTATAATTTTTAAATAAGATACATTCCCCTATTGAAATTGATATACAGTTATGTGTCAATAATCTGAATCCTGCATAATACATAGATACAAGTTGTTTTTTTATTCACCATGTTTACAACATTTTTATACTGGCTGCTATTGCTGAACAATATTGAAATTTTTTTAAATAGATATATCAATTTTATATTGATTTAAAAACTGTTCAGAAACAAATTTCATATTCTTAAACAACAAAAAGTGGAAGTCTTTAAAAAAAATAGTTTTCAATAATTATTTTCCAATATGAATTATGTTCATTTGTTTCCTGACCTTTCATTTGTTGTCTTAAATACAAAATTATTTCATTTTTTTAAAGACAAATTATCTTTATTCTCCCATTTGACTATACATGTTTCATTGCAAAATATCTCATTTCGATTTTCTTTAATGCTAAATAATTAGATACATTTGTTTAGTTTTTTTCCTGGACAAAATGGAGAACCACCTTTTCTTGCAAAATATATATCAATAAGTACATAAAAGGAAAATGTTAATAATGGGGAGATAAATTCT
>BPLR01000512.1:0-20239 GCA_021605095.1 Caerostris extrusa | reverse complement strand
ATATGGCATTAGTATATCTATCTATCTATCTATCTATATATGCATTGCTATAGAGGGCAACATATATATTTACATCTATCGCTATTAGGTTATTTTTTACACTTTAATGGATTAAGTAGATTTATTTTATATTTATTTATATATTTTTTTATTTGATATTTTGTATTATTCTAAGCAAACACTGGTTCACTCAAGATAACGTACATCTGATAAGACTCTTTATACAAGGATTTCATGTTGTTTTTACATACATTTAACTCGATGTCTTTCAGTACCCAAAAAGATTGGCGAGGAACTGCTTGTATTTAATTCAGTTTTTTGCTTATGAGAAGATATTATTAGTGATAGTAGTAGTGATGTAATGTAGAGTGATCTCCAAAGGTTTGGTGATAAATCGGATAATTCTGATTCTGATTTTAATATTAATATGTAATAAATAAAGTAGACATATTGACCATAAGTGCAACAAAACATATTTTTAATTTCAAAAAGAGAAGCAAAATCAATTAAGGGAATAATGTGACTTTTATTGATCTTGACCGTTCTATTTTCTATAGATGCTGGATGCAAAGACAATCCCCACATATTCGAAATGGATATTACAACATGACAGAAGAAAGGAGCTGCTGGGGCTATCCCATCGATGGATCACATGCTGAGTATCACTGTGACGAAGATCACAAACTGCTGGGTTCTGCATTGTATACATGCACGGATGGATCGTGGGTGCCAGAAGGAGTTATAGTGGATGGAGATTATGAATTTCCCATATGTGGTACGTAATATGGTTTTACTTATGCATGCTTTTTACAATACCATACCAAGAAAATTACTTTGAATTCGGAGATTGCACTGGTTTGGGCCCATTTCTGTCTCACCACAACACTAAACCGAATCAGGGAGGACTCGATATATAGGAATTTAACATTTTCAAAGCTATTTCAGTGGCATTATACATTATTTAATTTTGGGTACCCAAGGAGTTATAGTGGAGGGTGACTATGAATTTCCCACCTGCGGTGCGTAATAAGGTTTTGCTTACATATGCTTTCTACAATACCACCCAAGAAAAATTATTTTGAAATCAGTGTTGTCTTATATTTTTTGTTTTTCATTGGAGGTGGCCTGATGGTCAATTGACCAGCAATTTGGTTTTTGATACCACAGGCTAACGGTTCGAATCCTGGCGATGGAATGAGTGTTTCTTAGCGGTTTGATATCCACATCAAACTGTAGGTCCCGATTTAATTAGCCAAATGTGGGCACAAAATGACCGTAGAGTGACAAACCAAAATCAAACTCTTCAAGTTTCCTTTTGCTTTATCTACGTATTGAATTTGTTTCATATTTTAACTATCTACTTACTAATTATAAATTTATAGAAAAGAAATATTATAATGTATGTCAAAGGAAGATATGGGACAATTATGGGGGTATGACAAGGGGATATAACTTCTATTATTTCATTTTTTGTGTGTTATTTTAGAGTTCCCTTTTAGCAAAAAAAATTGGAGAAAGGTGTTATAGAATCTTAAAACCAAACCAAATTAATCTTCATTGGCGTAACAGCCCCATGATGGGGCCAAGGCTGTCTGAAAACTAACAAGATTTTGAGACCAGAAATGTTTTCTTCTTTCGTAGTAGAGTTGTAAGCTCTAGGGCCAACTCTCTACAGTCATTTAAATCTGACCCTACTGTTTAAAGTGGATTCTGAACCACTAAAATCATCCATAGCAAAGCTAAGATTAGAACCAGAAGCTCTGGCAGTGAGTGCCAGAGAGCAGGTTGTCTCGTCATTACAATAAAAAACAACGCAGAGAGTGCTCTATATAGAAGAATTTTGTGTTTTTAAATTATTTTAATACTACTATACATTGTTTAATTTTATCTTAATATATTTATTTAAAAATTTAATATTGGTTTTTCTTATAATAATATTTAAAATTAAAAATTCACAAAATACAACATAATGTATTTTTTATTTTGCTGGGATAGATAAATAAATAATAATGGAATGATAATGTAAAAAAATATAACATTCCATTATAGAATCAAAATAAAATAAAAAACAACAACTTAATTGATTTTTTTAAAAATTAAGTATATAATACTCAGAATAAGCATTTTCTTTTCATTATTGAGAAAAAAATGCTTTTGTTTAAAATATAAAATATATATAAAAAATGAAATGTTTAATGAAAAGTTTTAGTTTGTATATAAAAAAAAAATGTTTATAAATTTGTGTATAAGTATTTTTGTATGTAAAAGTAACTTCTTGTTAAACATCATCTCGATAGATGGCGCCATGAGACATTATCAAAGGTTAGATTGCTATTTAAAAGTAATTGTCAAAATATTTAGTAAAAGTAATTAAAAAAGGAACATTTTTAGTATAGAAATATTAAACAACAAAACAATTGCTGAAAATAAGTGAAAATAATTTTCTTTTTGTGTATAACATAGCCAGAACGGATGCCTTCTTAGCTCTTCCAACTTTGAGATTCACATGTCTGCGATGATATTTCTTAAATTAAGTATTTGAAACTGATGATAGATTTATTAAGGTGCACAATGTTTTAATAATAACTTTTTATACTTTTTCTGTCAATGACAGTAATACACACCATCAGTGGAATTTAATTCTCATCCTTCATCACGAAAATTAATATGTACCATCCTTATCTCTTGTAAGTGGGGTTTCTTAAACTACATCAGCAATCTTCAAGCTTTTATGATGACGTAGCACTAAGACAAAAATAATTAAAAGCAATACGCACTGCATAAATATAATTACATTATTTATTAATTTATTATGAACAATATACATACATTTAAGACAAATTGTTTATGTATTTAATTTGAATTTAAATGTGGACAATGTATTTGCTCAATAGCATTGGAAAAATCTGGTTCTATGACCACTGTTAATGCAATTCGAAGATATGGTTCAGTTTATTTTTGTTCTTATTTCTAATTATTGTCATTGCAAAATATGCTACTGGTCATAGTTTTGTAGAATCAAATCGTAAAAATCGCATACATTGCTATGCTTATTAAATCTGGATATTAGGTTTTCAAACTCATCCACTCATTATGAAAGGATTTTTCTTTTACTTTGGATTGTAACGATATTCTTTCTAACATGCCAATTTACATTATTGAAACACAACGATAGATGAGAGAGCCTTCTACTCAAATTATTGTAATGCCTCGCCCTATACTAGACTTATAACGGCTTCAAGAAGAGGGCCACTTTTAGGATCATAGGAATACCTTAATTTTTTATTTACAACACTTGAATATTATTGATCACAAGTGCACGATTAAATCGAAAGTTTACAGTTACTCCAAGGTCGAAGATTTTCAGAGTTCTCGAGTGTACGCCACTCTCAAAACGTGTGGTTTGCGGCAGACCTTAATTATCGTACGGCGTGATATACAAAACCAAAGGGGCTCACTTAGAAATCAGGCTGAAACTCAGGCCTGTGCAGTCACCTTAGAGAAAAGGGGAAAACAACACTCCTTGTCGAATCGTCGCAGAACTCTCCTCTTCTTCTCTAAAAACCTCCCTTCAAGAAAATTCTCGTCAAGAGGAGGATCAGCTTTCCTCACTTATCCATGGAATAGACATTTTCTCAGCGCATTGTTTAACACCAATCACAAAGCAACAACTCATACTGTAGTGCATATTCCATCTGTAATTGTTTCTACCTGTGAAGGTCGCACATACAATCTCTAATTACATGAGTCTCATTATACATGACACGAATATCTGCCATCAGATTTGAATAACAGGTTGTTCTCATTAATACAAAAACACTAATTGCATACAATATAACTACCCACAACAGTGCTTATCTGCTGTCAAATTTAAGTGATGGGCTGTTTTTATGTACTTGTCAATAAATATACATTCCTCTCTCCTGGGAAGGAAATGCCAAAACTCTTCCTGGGGGAAAAAATGCTACATTATTCACAATCATACACTCAGAAGTGATCTTAAGCCAATGTCTTTAGCGTACCCCAAGTATCACTTTATATATCCTCTGCGGTACACGTGCAACACTTTGGAGACCACTGAACTAAATGAATTTTAAAGATATCTAGACTAATCATAAAAATTTAAGAACATATTTTAACTGTAGCAGACATTAGAAACACGTGCAATTATTTACTGGCCAATTTGGTAACAATATTCACATATTTAATTTCCCTTTTTAAGGTTTAGTTTTCACTTTGCTGTGAAATGTAAGAAAATGCTTGTTAATTTACGATATCACGGAATATGTGTGCAATTTATTCTTAATTATGTTTTTCTCTTTGTTATGTTTATCTTTATGTGCTCTCTGTCCATAGTAAGGAATAAATCTATTGAAATGTAATACAAAATTTTCTTCTTTTGAAATTGTTTTCAAATTCTTCTTATTTTGATATCCTTTTTAAACTCTTATTTTGAAATTTTTTTTTCAAATTATTCTTATTTTTGAAATTGTATTCAAATTCTTCTTAGTTTAAAATTCTTTTCAAATGTCATGGATATTCTTTAAAAATTCACAAAGAGATAAATAGGCAATTAAATGAATTTTAAACTATTTAAATGAACTTGTAAATAAACGATGGCTTTGATTTTTTATCATCACATTTATTTCCACATAATAACTTCATTCAATCAAATTCACTGAAATATGGTCAATTCACTCAGATGTACGTCGTTAAATTGTGTCCCCATATTTAATAATCAGCATTAATAAACTAACATTAATAAACTATTAATGTTAATCATACAACGAAGTTAATTGGATCAATTAATTTTTTTATCATCACATTTATTTCCACATAAGTAACTTCACTCAATCAAATTCACTGAAATATGGTCAATTCACTCAGATGTACGTCGTTAAATTGTGTCACCATATTTAATAATCAACATTAATAAACTAACATTAATAAACTATTAATGTTAATCATACGTCAAAGTTAATTGGATCAATTAACTCTATTTATTACATTTATTTCCAATTAACTTCTTTGTATTAAACAATGTGATACAAGAATTTTTAAATTGTTTGAAATAGTTTTCAAATTCTTCTTATTTTGAAATTCTTTTTAAAGTTTTCTTATTTTGAAATCGTTTTCAAATTCTTCTTATTTTGAAATTCTTTTCAAAGTTTTTTTATTTTGAAATCGTTACCAAATTCTTCTTATTTTGAAATTCTTTTCAAAGTTTTTCTTGTTTGAAATTGTTTTCAAATTCTTCTCATTTTGAAATTCTTTTAAAATCTCACAGTTGATTCTTTGAAAATTCTCAAGTAGAATTCAATAAAAAGGTCATTGAAATTCTATTCTGATTAAATCGTTGATATATAGTGGTTATCTTGAATTTTTTTTTTATTGAAATTTTAAAAATTTGCTTCAGATAATAAATTTTTTGAATTCTAATCAGTCAAAGACGTCAGAAAACGATAACGTTGAAGATAGATAAGTATACGTCGCTTAGAATTCTTTTTTGGCTATTTGATCCGAAATTTTATGATGGGTATCTAAGCTATTTCACACATTTAATAGTTAAGACATCCATGAAACCTCCTCATCTGCAAGTGAAAAAAAAAATTGCAGGGTGAAGAAATTTTTATCTTATTTTACTTGAACAATATTTATTCAATTTGCAGATAAAGAATATAAAAGTGATAGCGTTTTCAATCCTTTTCGTGTGCATGTCATTAAAAATTACTTACGTTATCTGTTTTGAAATCATTTGGTGACGTTAAGAATTGCTGGTGGGTAAATTCACTGATTTTTATCAGTAGTTTAGAAATCTATTGTCTGTGGATTGAGTTTCATATTATGTAACGTTGCTTAAAATTCTATAGATAATATTCCATATTATACTACTGCGTGTCCAGAAATTAAGACCAATTTTTAATTTGAAACTCCCGGGGCTTATGGAATTTCAATTTATTTATTAGGTTGCTATCACTGTCCTTGACATCTGTGTGAAATTTGACGTCAAAATATTCATTAGGGTTTGAGTTATGCTTGGCTTTGGGAGACGCTAAAACTGATTCCGGCGATTTTTGAAGTGTCTGAATTAATTGAGCAAAGAACTTGCATTAAATTTTGTTTGCGGAAACGTATAGAAGGTTGCAGAAGGCATTCGGTGAGCATTCCTATATCGGAAAGAAATGTTTAGAAGTGGTATAAACAGTTCAAAGAAGGCAGAGAAAGTGTTGAAGACGAATAGCCCTGTGGTAGACCATCAATTTCAACAGACGAAGCTCACATCCAAAAAAATTAAAGATTTGGTGCTTGCAAACCATCGATTTATAATTAGAGTTTAAAAAAAAAATAATTGGTCTTACTTTTTGTGCACAGTAGTATGATCAGATAACTAATAAAAATTTCTAGACCAAAAAAAAATTAAAAAATATTTTAAGTATTAACCTTGTCATTATTAGCTTCAAAATATTCAATAACCTGATTTCGAAAAAAAAATGATTCACATAAAAAATTCCTGTTTTTTATCATGTGTGCACATGATGTTGTCCTGGTTAGGAGTCCGTGACGTAATCCGAAAATGAGAGCCGATCAAATAAAACTACATTTCAAACTTTGGCGGAAAATAGTACTTTGGGATCCTTAATTCTTGAAATGCTTAACGAATAACGTTAGTCATAAGGAATTTTCTGGAAAATTTGGTTATTACGTGAAGTGTTTTGTAGTATGGTTTTGAAGCACTTTTCATGTTTTGGCTTGGGATTTTAAACATTTGTATATCCAATGGCTTTAAATACTCGTAGTGCGTTGATCAATTTGTTCTTCTTGAAGTTTCACATTTAGCACTTTTGGCATTTTACTGTGTTTATGAAGCTGTATAGTGCTTCTTATTGTATTTGGAATACTTCATTCTTCATTTATGCCTAGAGTTTTCAAACATTGATAGCATATTCATTTGGCTATTGAATGTGATGACGTTTCTTGTAGAATTTGGAATACGACGACGACGACATTTATTTTACTTTTGTATATTTTTTTACAGATTCTGGAACAATTCATTTTTCATTCAAGTTCTTGATCTATTGAACATTGCTATATTCATGTGGTTATTGAATTTGGCCATTCTTGTAGTATTCCAATCAATTGCTTCATCTGTCTCGTGCATTATTAAACATTGGTATATTCCTGAGTTTATTCATTCGTTCTCAAATGTTTACACATGACAACTTGAAATTTGCTGAGCAGATTTCAATTATATTTTTCTTTTGTTATGTAAATCAAGAGCAAAAATATTAATTATTAATGTTAATATTAATTTGATGGCTATTAATACATTAGGTGTTAAATTATAAATTTAGACAAAAGAATCAGGAAGCATACAAAACGTGCGATATACTGAAGAGAGATATAATAGGGTAAATTCAAAAGGATGAGGGCATTATTTTTCCATAAAAAAAAAAGATGCGAAAGATACGAACCATAATAAGCCCAGACGCTACTGTATTTGGTTTCTAATAAAGATATTTAAATACAGATATAATATAGCTTATTATTATTTTTTAAATATAGCACAAATGTTAAAAGAAATATTATTATTACTTTCCTTAATTATTTAAGATTTGGATATGTCGATTTTTTGATGAAATAATTGAAATAATACAAATTACTTAGGTCTTTATACGGTCATTTTGTGCACACTTTGAGCTAATTAGACCGATACCTACAGTTTAACGTGGATTCCGAACCAATAACAAACATCCATACCATCACCACGATTAGAACCTGAAGCACCAAAAGCTAGAGCTCAAGTCAACTGGCTATTAGGAAGCATACATTACATAGAATTATTGCCTTATAATTCAATAAAAACTGAAAACAATAGAAATTCTAAAACATTGATACTACTCTCTATCTATTTTGTACTTATTTATTTGTAGTACCAATGATGTCAAATATACTATTGCAGATAAAAAACAGAAAAAAAGACACGAAAAAGACGAGAATATATATTGATTGCTTTGAGGATTATTTGTTTGAAAGTTTTGGCAAAAATATCTGTTAATTTGTAATTCAGATATCAGTACCAGAAGTACCAATAAATGTTGTAATAATCACGTCTTATAGAAATTAGATCTCTAATTACTGTAAATTGATTCTACTACTACTACTACACCATACCACATCACTGTGTAAGTAAATTTGATTCATGGAACATAGTCTCTCATACGACACCCAAATGCGGGCAATTATATCCTGAAATCCCCCGTGAACATAATATTCTCTGACTCATCGCCAGCCAGTAAGTTGTTCGTGTTGTTGTTTATAATCCCCAATATGGTCTAACTAATAGACCAAATCCCTAAGACCATAAACCTCCAAAAAGTCCAAGAATAGAAGAGGTTCAGAAAAAACCTCGTCTAATGTAAAATCAAGACAGTTTAAAATATGAGCAGGTCTACGCTTGATGCAAGTTTCAAAAATTTTCTGCCCTTGTTCCTAGACTATAGACAATAGCAAAGAATACAATAGCAAACGTTTGTTGGTTTCTATGCCCCCCCCCCAAATCATGGCACCATCAAGGTGATCTCTCGAACACCAGTGATGTGTTGGAGGGACGTTTCAGAGATCCTTAATTTTCCTCCTAATCTGAGAGAACACCTCAGTATAATTGTGAAACTGTTCATGGCATACATATGTGGACGTGAGCTCCTCCGATTTTAAACCACTACAGCAACAAAAACTATTCACTCTCAGGTTTAAGCCAAATGCAGATCTTAAATATTTTGGACGAATGTTCATCTGTATCTTGGCCTAGCAGTTTCAGCTCGTAAAATAAGCTGCGGTATCTCTATTTCTATGAAATTAGCTTCCATAAAAACTCCCCTCCCTGTAAATATTTTAGTTTCATCCAGATTTCAAATATTCGTCCGAATGTTCGTCTTCCCCCACACTGATACAGTTGAACTCGGAAACTAGCATAGTTATGTCCCCTTACGAGTGAGATAATTCTTTCAGAAGATCGTAAATGCGCCACCATGCAGTTACTTCTGTTGGCCTAAAACTGACAAAAGAAGCTCTGTGTGTTTCGATTTCTATCCAAATGGCAAAATACTATACACTTCACTTTGTTAAACTGAACTTGGCTTTTTTTTTCTATGCACAAATTCACACACAAATATAATCAAACAAATTAATTTATTTGCAGTAAATTAAATTATTAGAAGGATAGTTACCGAATGTGGGAAGCAAAGAAACTTAATTTTACTCTCCCACGGATACAACAGGAAGAATACTCTAATGGTATGAGCACATAAAAATATTATTAGATATTACTCACGACTAGAGCTATGGCGCTGGATAGGTTTCGGGATCGAGTCCCGGCGTTGCTATGGATATTTATAGTGGTTTGGAATTCACTTTAAACCATAGTCCCGGTCTGCTAGTAGGCAAACGATATTTGCCCACCATGGGTCTATTGCGCCATTGGAGAAGAGGATATTATCCAAGCTTAACTCGCGACCAGAAGTAACATGTCTAGCTAACGTGGCTTAGGAATGGAATCCGTTACCGAATCCAGTAGTGATGTCTATTCCATACGTTGCTTCCAGAATAGAAAACTCGACAGCGATTGTAACGCGTGTAAAACGGCTTTCAGCAATTCATAGTGATGTGAATCAATCCATATCTGGTGTGAATTGTTTGGTTTTTCTCCCATAAGATACAGAAATTCGGAACAGTTATGCTTAAAACTCCGATAAGACATGCGCTGTACTTGTTCCTGCTATACAAGAGTGGAACATAAAGTTCATCGGTCTTCAGTAATGTATTTATTCATATATTCTTCTTTTACAATGGCACAACCACCCCATGGTGGACTAAGGCCGAATGCAGATTCCGAAACATCAGATGTTTTGCTTTTTATGGGGTAGAGTTGTCATCCTTATGCTCAAAATGTTTCAGTCATATTAGACCGGCTCCTACGTTTAAAGTGGATTCCGAACCACTACAAACATCCTTGACACCACCAGGGTAGAACCCGAAATCTTTGGTACATAAATGTATAACGAGGGAAAATAATAAATATTGTGATTTTGTGAAAGCATGTCCCCATGGTGGACTAAGGCCGTCTGCTTACAGGCAGATTCCGAAACATCAGATGTTTTTGCTTTTTATGGGGTAGAGCTGTCATCCTTGTGCTCAAAATGTTTCGATCATATTAGACCGGCTCCTACGCTTTAAAGTGGATTCCGAACCACTATAAACATCCTTGACACCACCAGGAGTAGAACCCGAAATCTTTGGTATATAAATGTATAACGAGGGAAAATAATAAATATTGTGATTTTGGAAAGCATTTTTATGGTCTGTGCGATTATGTTGGTATCAATATGTTGTATCAAAAATATAAAAATAGAAGCCATTCCTTATGTATGGATCCATTTTTTTTATCAACAAATAATGTACGCCACTGTTTTGCTAATTTAAAATTTAGAATTTCTTTGAAACACGATGATGTTTTGAGCAAAAAAATTGCCACAATTGTGTAAGTTTGAAATAATTACCTTATAAGATTGCAAGATTATTGTATAACTTACTTACTAACTGACAATGTGTGTATGGTAATAATTGAATTCAATAAGAAACAATTCATATTTGCATTCTTAATAAAACAAAAGATATATCCTAACTTTATCCGGTATGAATATTCCTTAAAAATATTTAATTCGAAACGTTTTATTAACCATTTTGAGTTGTAATTATCAAATTAAATATGCCTCAAAAAAATTAAAATAGATAACAATTGCAATATATGTATAAATAAGCATTAAATAAATCATTTTTGACAAAAAAACATTTGTTTTTAAACAAACGTATATCATTAAATTTTAAAAAGCTTAAAAAATAAAAAATAAATAAACATGAAACATGAAACTAATTTATATTTCTTATATTTGATCAATGGTTTGCACGTGTCCTGATGGCCCATTGGCTGGCGCTCTGGCCGTTTGTACGACAGTTCTAATCTAATCCAGGTTCTAATCCTTTTGTTAGTGGATCGAACTCCACGTTAAACTGTAGGTCTTGTCTAATTAGCCTAAAGTTTGCACAAAATGACCGTAGAATTGCAAATCAAACCAATGATTTGCATCTATAATATCGATTCTCGCATTATATACCTTGTTTGAGTCATTATTTTAATTATATTTTGAATTCTTTCAATGTCTATTATCAATCCTGTTCCATATAAATTGAATCACCAGCATCGAAACAAAATTATTTTCTATTTTTTTTCAGAAAATCCAAATGCAGACGGAGTATCAAAGTGCTCTCAGAATTATGTCATTGTCTTAGCTCTCATACTTTTCATAATTGCTTGAACTTAATATCTGGTGCAGGACTCATGAAAATCGCCATTCAAATTGACAACAATCATCCACAGCTCCAAAACTGAAACTACTGCTACAGTTTATGATTTCTTCAGATGGCATCTCACTGCTCATTGATATTTATACTGTAAGTAAAATCAAACGATGACTTGAAACTAAAATGATAAGTTAAATGATAAATGATCTAGATTAATGATTATAAATCATTACACATGACTTGAAGCTATGCAGCACACATTAATTTTGACATGTTATATGATCTAAAATGGACAAAGCATCAATGTTTAATTTTTCGAAGTGATTGGATTTATTACGTTATATGTATTTGTATCTTTGTAAAAGATGTATGAATCAAGTCCGAAAATACATGCATTATTGCAAAAATGTATAAATGAAACTAAATAATGATTTGAAACAAAATAATATTTCGAATGATCTAGTTTCCAGAAAATCATTATAAATGAGAAACTAAAAAGATGACAAGTCCTGAAACAAATTTAAAGAGAAACTAATCTAAAGTAAAATGACGAATGATCTAGATTCATGATTTTAAATCATTACACTTGGCTTGAAGCTAACACATTAATTTTCACACATTATTTTTAACATAATAAATGGTCTAAAATGAATAAAGTATCACTCTTGTGATAGGAATTATTATGTTATAGGTTTTTTATCTTTATGGGAGATATTTAACTCAAGTCCAAAAATACATGCAATATTGTAAGAATGTAAGAGAGTTTGTAAAGATTACAAAAAGATAATGTAACAACTTTTATTTATAACTGGTATGACTCATAGTTACTCATATTTATTTAGATTGTGTAAATGACGTCTTGAAACCAAAATAATCTAAAGTTAAATGACGAATGATCTAGATTCATGATTTTAAATCATTACACGTGGCTTGACGCTGTGCAGAACACGTTAGTTTTGACATAATATGTGGTCAAAATGAATAAACTACCAATCTTTTTGATTGGATTTATTGGATTACATGCATTTTTATCCTTGTGAAAGATATATGAATCAAATCCAAAAATACATGCAATATTGCAAGAATATAAGAGAATCTATACAGATTACTGTAAAGTAATGTAATTACTTTTTATTTATAAATGGCATAATGCATAGTTACGCATATTTGTATAGATTGTGTAAATGCTTGCCATGCCTTCCTTTAATTCTAAGAATTTTGATGTGTGAACGCATGTTCCATTTTTGTCATATGATGTTGATAATGCTAAACAATGTTTATTAATTGTAATATATTCCGCACAGATAAAGGTGAATTATGCAAGCATCACTATGTAGTTCATTGTTTGTATGTAATTAATCGTCTTTAAAATCACAACCGGTTGATATATGTTTTATGCACGTATTTGTGATAAAACGTGGGTTTAAGTCCTCAAAAAAAATCCAACATCTGGATTAAAATAATCTGTGAATTTGGATAAGATAAAATCATTATCTTTATTTTAACTGATCTCTAATTAAATCTCACCTTTCTAATGTGGATGTATGTAAGAAATTATAATATTATTAATTAACTATATGTAGAAACAAATTCATACAAGTACAACGAAATTGTTCGTTTTTCGCAAGCTTTTAATTATAATATACTAGTTATGCTGCACCTCATAATGTATTTCATTATCATTTATTGTGTCAAACATGTATTACTAACAAATGTATTATTATTGTATGATATTTTTGTTAAATATTTTTAATATAATATAAATACTTGTATTTAAAAAATATATATATTATTCCCAGCATTCATATAACTACTGAAAATGGTCCTTGGAAAAAATGATTATGTAGTCAAATATTCTTTTTAATAATATATAAAAATGCATATAATTACAGATCATCATATACATCATATTTAAATTAACACATTGTTTCTTTTTAGTAAATTAATATTAGTTATTTTTATAACTATATTACATATTTAACTTATTATTGCTCAAAGAATTATTTTTGTATGATTTTTAAGTATTTTTTTTTTGATAGGTAATTCTAATTAGTAAATTAATATACAATTTGTTTTAGACATGAATATTTTTAATGAAATCAAAAATTCTACCGAATGTTAGTTTTATACGTTATATAATTTATTCTGAAAATTAATTACGTGCTTCTTAAAATTTTTGTAATGATTTTCAATTAAAAAATTACATTTCAAAAACAAAAAAAAAAAAAAAAATTCAAATTCGTACAATTTAGCGTAATTCGTAATGACGTTTTTTTCTAATTCTACTAAATCAAATTTAAATACAACAATTAAAAATATAATTTGTATACTAACACAATAAAAAATTCAATATAATTGTATAATAATTAATATAAATAACTTTTTGTTACAACACGATAAATGTTTGAAATATTAGTAATGACGTTTTTTTCTAATTCTACTAAATCAAATTTAAATATAATAATTAAATATATAATTTGTATACTAATACAAAAAAAAAAATTCAATATAATTGTATAATAATTAATAAAAATAACTTTTGTTACAACGCAATAAATGTTTGAAATATTTATTTTTATCAAAATTAAGAAAAATGATTAAAATGCTCAAAATACATGTATAAAGTTCTATCTATGCAAAATAATTACAAAACTATTTATGTATATAAATTTATGCTATATATCAATGTATTTTTAGTATGAGGCTTTATCTTTCCACTTAATACATTGCCTAATATCCCTTCACTATTTCACACAATAGAGAATGGATAAAGTATATTTGTGGATAATAACTGCTTTGTTGAATATGAGACAATGTTTTTTGATTTGATATACAGCGGTTAAAATTAATAATACAGACAACTTAAATTTATTTAATTTTTTCAATGCATATTTTTATACATTATAGTTGACGAATATTCATATTTTCAAAATAAAATATCTTCAATCAACAATGATTGCAATTATCTTCCATCACAAATGATTGCAATTATTTTCAATCTGAAATAATCACAAATCATTTCATCGATCCAAATTTTTTCTATTGTTTATAAATAGTCTATTGTGACTAATTTATTTTAAACCATTTAAAATAATTTTAAAGAACTTGATCACACTTGTTCTTTAAGAAAAATCACAATTAAAAAGCTTGAACATTAAAAAGTAAAAGTAGTAATAAAAATTTGATCAATGCTGCATAAATATAGCACAACAAAAGATTATTATTTTGTTTAAAGTTTTATTTAAATGAAAAAATAATATAACAAGGAAAAATTTCAAGAACTAACAATTACTTGAAATTTAGCGCCAATATTAACCATTTGTGAATATGCCCAAATCTAATGTATATTATACTAAAGCAGTACCTATAAAATTATTTGTAGGTAAAACTTATTTATATATTAATCTAAATGCATCCAGGAAATAGTATACAATAATACACAAAATGATTATTTATCCATCTGACTATCTAAATTCATCCGTGTAGTAGGATAAAGTAATACACAAAATGATTATTTATCCATGTAACAATCTAAATTCATCCATGTATAAGATAGAGTTATTAGATTTAGTTATACACAAAATGATTATTTATCCATATAATAATCAAAATTCATCCGTGTAGTAGGATAAAGTAATACACAAAATGATTATTCATCCATGTAGCAATCTAAATTCATCCATGTATAAGATAGAGTTATTAGATTTAGTTATACACAAACTGATTATTTATCCATATAATAATCAAAATTCATCCAGGTAGTAGGATAGAGTAATACACAAAATGATTATTTATCCATTTAACAATCTAAATTCATCCAGGTAGTAGGAAAGAGTAATACACAAAATGTTTATTTATCCATATAACAAACTAAATTCATCCCGGAAACAGGATAGAATAATACACAAAATGATTGTTTACCCATGCAACAATCTAAATTCATCCAGGTAGTAGGATAAAGTAATGCATAAAATGATTATTTATCCATATAGCAATCTAAATTCATCCATAAAATAGGATAGAGTAATACTCAAAATGATTATCTATCCATACAGCAATCTAAATTCATCCAGGTAGTTTGATAGAGTTATACACAAGAGGATTATTTTGGTTTGATTAGTTGAAAAGAAGACTTGTTTCACAATCATATATATCTATTAGACATTGCGGCTAACTTAGATTAAAAAAAATAACCCAATATGTGAACAATTTGAATAAACTACATTATTATTTAATGAAATTTCTGAAAGATAGAATTTGATGTGGATTTGTAATTTTCTGTAGTTACTGAAAATAATCACAAATTCAAACTGATTCCCTCCACCTGATAAAACAAACGAAATTCAGTAGAATGCAAAATTAGGATATGGTAATAGACTATAGGGCACGTTTTATCTATGGATAAAATTACATAGAGCTTATGAATTATTTGAGATTTAAAATGCTTGTAATTAAATATATATGTTGAGAAATTGAATAATATATATATATATGTATACATAAATATCTATGACTGCCATATTACACGTGTATAATTTGTATGTATATGTACAATTTAGAGAAATAATGATATGAATTTATGGTGTTGAAAATATTGTAAAAATGTTACATTTATTTTTTTTTTTGGTTTAAGAAGTTTAACTTTTGAAGTGTTATTATGTAGGGCGTTTGGAAAATCTGTCTAAATAAAAGACATAATTGAAGAGCAGAAATAAAAAGAGGTATAAAATGTTCTGTTACTTACGTAAATTGAACGTACTCAAGAGGCAAAAATTTTAACTTTCACGAATTAAACAATGTCTAGAAGTTATATTTTTTTTACTTATTTCCAAGGTTAATTGAAGGACAAAAGGTTAATAGTGTTTAACTATTTTCGTAAAGAGGAAGTCACAATTTATTAAGTTGTTGAATAGTTGAAAAATATTTGAGAAAAATAATCTTAGTCGCTTTTATTTTGAAATTTCTCAAAAAAGGAATAAAAATAAAAATAAATAAATAAAAATAAATTAATTAATTAAAATAAAAATATAATGGGTACAAAATTTAAAAAAAGGTATATTTATGTAAATTACCTTTAATTTATGATTACAAAAATGAATTAATTTTTCAAAGAAAAAACCTCTCACCTTCACTTGCCCTTCAATCTATGTTCATTTAGAAGCTGTTTTTTTTTCAGTAGCTTAAATATTTTGTTTATACGGGTTATTTAAATGTATTTTGTTGATTATATGTAATAAATTGTTTTGGAAATGCATGGGTGATGTTTATTTAATTTTATGTTACATAAAAAAACTTTTCTGAATTTCATACTGGTTACCATTAATATTTTTATCACTTTCTTACTTTTTTTCTGATGATAAATTCCAGTTGAAGAGTTAAAAATATGTTTAAATACATAATTTCATTATTAGTTTAATATGAAAATTAATTGTCAACCGCTTTAATATTATTTCAAACTAAAAAAAAATTCCAGACTAATGTTGCTTTTATAAATATAAAAGTTGTTCTTTATTCATTTTTCCTTCTTCTAATTCATATTTGATGAGTAGGAATAGCTGTTTGGAGTTGGAAATATCTTTTGACGGAAAGCATATCACTCTTTTTCAATTCCTACTATTAGTTCACACTCTCCCTATATATATTTATATATCTTGTTCAAATTTTCAATCGTTCATTAAATACTTTTTATTCATCCACTCAAGTCCACACATTTTTTTAACTTGTAATGGAGGATACCTGATGTTAATACAGTTTTCAAATATTAATTCAGTAATTAAATTTAATTAATTAATTTTAGTTTTTTTTTGGATTAAAATTACATATATCTACCAATAGATGGCGCCAGATAAACTTAAAAAAATGAATGGAAATTATTTATAAAGGACTTTTCTGCAATATAATGGAAAAAAAGTAGGGATTGACTTTAAAATTTTTTTTTATATTACTTATTAAAGATATTGTCCACATATGAAAAAAAAAATACTTATTAAATGTTTTCAATGCAAAACATTTCATTTTTAATTTAGTTGACTTAAAAATGTTACTATTTCAAACATATTACAGAAGTTTGTTTTGCATTTCTTTTTTGTACATCAAGTAAAGCACCTTTCAAGTTGTATTTTCCTCACTTAATAACTAGGATGCTAAATTTTTAAAGCTCTATCTAACAAATAAATGAAATAACAATAACATATCTATAATACTGAAATATTTAAATTTAACATTTATTAATTATTTATTATATTTGAATATTATGTCACTATTTTTTTCTTGAAAAATACAGCCCACACAAAAAAAATGATCATAAAATAATCTTTTAAATGTGAAAATTTCAAATTTGGTTTGTTTAGAATATTTTATTAGAATCTAAAAGTAAACTTATTTCATTCATATTCCAAAATAATATGCATATATATTTAATTTTGAAAAAATAACAAAGCAGTTTTATATTATTTTTTTTTTATTGTATAAATGATAATTAAGAACAATATCACTTGGGAAAGAGAAAATTATTTTTGAACTACCAATTTCTAAAATTGTCAAAACCTGGGAGAATTATGACAAAGTTTTCATCAATTATTGCATTTATGCATTGAATTTGAGGTAATTTTGACATAGAACCGTTATAGTCATTCGCAAATGATATTTTAAAATGTTTACAAAGAGTTATACATAAAAACACCAGGCAGTACTAGTATCTGATATTTTTTTATTCTACAGAAACAAATAAATTGGGTACTAGTGGGCAGATAGATAAAGAACATCTAACTTAATATTCTTTATCTGTCTGCCCAATAGGTTGAGGTTCTAAGATGCCATAACAAACTTCTTCAATTTTTTATATTCTTGCTAAAACCCAACATTGCCATAATTGTTATATAGCAAAATAAAATGGGAGCAATTATGGTATCTCTAAAAATTATACTACTCAATTCAATGTTAATATTTTTATAGTACTTTGGAACATGATAAAGCTACCTAAATAAGAAATAATAATTGAAACATATGCCTATATTAAAAAGGGAATAAGTAAAGATGAGGGAATAAATCAAGACAAATATTTACATATAAGGCATATCTAATCACTACTACTACCCTATACCACATCACTGTGGTTAGAACTGAGTTGTCCATTTACAGTTTGGGAATGATGTTGGTGAGAAGTCTGTTTAGGCACTGTGACGCTCTACGGTCATATGAGACCGGAACCTACAGTTTAAAGTGGATTCCAAAATAAAAACAAAACCTAAAACATCCATGGCACCGCCAGGATTCAAACCCGATATTTAGCGCTATGGTACTAGGGCCAGAGCGCTGACACTGGGCCATTCAGTCCCAATATAGAGGGTAATTATAATTAATGCTGAAAAAAGCACCACTCGTCACAATGACTTCAAATTTGAACTGAAGGTACTTGAAGAAGGGGAAAATGGTACGTTATAAAAAATGTTTCTAAAGTGTAATAATAGATGGCCCTGTAATCGGCATTAAAAAAGTGAATTCGGCTGCCAATGATATTTTGAATTGAAATTACAACGTATTTGGCATGAGTTGCACAAATAAACCAGCTGCATGTGTTAGATCGTTTCGGTTTTTTGATGGAAAAAATGACTTCCAAAACATTCAACAAATGTGACACTGTTAGTGGAAAGCCCATCAAACACGACAAGGTCATACAAAATTTAATGGGAAAAATCAGTGGAAATTATTTGTGATGCCGTACCGTTTCCTCCTTCCTCAAGTATCTTCAGTTAAAATTTGAACTCATTGTGACTAGTTCGTTTTTTTTACAGCATTTTGAATGTGGAACTTTAATTATAATCACCCTGTATATCTAACTACTAAAAATACTTCCATTCCACCACCAAGATCAAAACTTGAAGGCTGTGATGCCAAATGTCAAAGCGCTGACTAATTGGCCATGAGGCCACCAGACAAGTTGAAGAGTTAAAAGCCTTCACGAAATTATTATATTCCATTTTTGATTTTTATCACTTAAACATTTTAATTTTTTCATATAGAGTAAATAATATGGTTCATTTATGGAACATTTTTACTGAAATTTAAAATAGCTATTTGCTTTTGACAAGCAGAATATAAAAACCTCCAAAAAACTCGTTAATTTGAATGAAGTTAACTCAATTAACGCCAGCCATTCAATGGCCTTATCTAAGAACATGGTTTAGTGTCATTGATAAAGAAATTATGACATCACAGCCAGCTTGTTTGAGAGCCACTTATCTAATCACATTTTTGGAGTGGCGAGATTTTGTAAAAACCATTGATGTAATGGCTTTTTCACTTCTTATCTATTTAATACGCTGATTGAAGTATGCGATACTTTTCATCAAAAGATTTCTGTGGTCATAACTATGCATAAGAAAAATTTTTTTTTTTCAGTATGCCCTTTTTTATTGGAGTTTACTAATCTTTTCATCTAATGAATTCTTGCTCATAACTATGATTAAGAAAATGACCTGTTTTCAGCGATTTAAAAAAATTGAAGATCTTAGAAACAATTTAAGTCTTTTTCTGATTTGTAATTATGTTACAAATAAAGTATTTAAATTTGGTTAGAGTTATTTTTTTATTCAGTATTAGATAATAGTAAATTTTTATTGTATTGAGAATTTCTAGCATACGTATTATTGCTTCAATATTAAAATTAGTGGGGACCTGATGGCCGAATGGTACCACGGCGTTCCGGTACCACAGGTATCGGGCTTTTTGCCGCGGGTGTTGTAGTGGTTCAGAATCCACTTTAAACCGTAAGGTCGGTCCTAATAGGATCGTAGAGCGTTGCGGGGGCATTGTTACTCCGCGTCCGTGGCTTACCATCAAGTTACACGCGCCCCCTGGGAAGTGTTAAAGTGAGTAACAT
>BPLR01000511.1:0-60720 GCA_021605095.1 Caerostris extrusa | reverse complement strand
CCAGAGCGTCGATTTGTGACTTAAACGCATACTTGCTCCCACAGCGCGTATTTGTGATTAAACGCATACTTGCGAATATCTACCGAAATAAATCGAACGCACGGCCATAACTTCTACAAATAATTTCTCACAGACACGCGGTTGGTGCCTATAGATTCGTGGCGTTGTATTACATCCCCTGGAAGCGACAAATAAATTATTCCTATGCAACTTTTTGTGTTTCGGCCAAATGCAGTTTTTGGCCAAATTCGCACCTGAATCTGGCCATAACGCGACAAATTGAGGTCGCACGCAAAAACGCACATAGCCGATCGCAATGTATTCATCCGACGCACCTATGTACCAAATTGCAGCCAAATCGGTCGCAATTTACTCTCAAAAACGCTAAAACACGCTTAAAACAGCTCGCAGAGCCCCCAGAGCGTCGATTTGTGACTTAAACGCATACTTGCGAATATCTACCCAAATAAATTTGCTAGGGCAATGATTTTAAGGGGGTCGCTTAGGGGCGTGAAACGCTATTGAACGACATCCACATTGTGGCCCTAGCACGTTAATTTCTCCCCATATGGGCACGTTGTATATCGGCACTTGCGCGATCGGGACTAGGCGAACGCACGGCCATAACTTCTACAAATAATTTCTCACAGACACGCGGTTGGTGCCTATAGATTCGTGGCGTTGTATTACATCCCCTGGAAGCGACAAATAAATTATTCCTATGCAACTTTTTGTGTTTCGGCCAAATGCAGTTTTTGGCCAAATTCGCACCTGAATCTGGCCATAACGCGACAAATTGAGGTCGCACGCAAAAACGCACATAGCCGATCGCAATGTATTCATCCGACGCACCTATGTACCAAATTGCATCCAAATCGGTCGCAATTTACTCTCAAAAACGCTAAAACACGCTTAAAACAGCTCGGAGAGCTCCCACAGCGCGTATTTGTGACTAAACGCATACTTGCGAATATCTACCGAAATAAATTTGCTAGGGCAATTCTTTTAAGGGGGTCGCTTACGGGCGTGAAACGCTATTGAACGACATCCACATTGTGGCCCTAGCACGTTAATTTCTCCCCATATGGGCACGTTGTATATCGGCACTTGCGCGATCGGCACTAGGCGAACGCACGGCCATAACTTCTACAAATAATTTCTCACAGACACGCGGTTGGTGCCTATAGATTCGTGGCGTTGTATTACATCCCCTGGAAGCGACAAATAAATTATTCCTATGCAACTTTTTGTGTTTCGGCCAAATGCAGTTTTTGGCCAAATTCGCACCTGAATCTGGCCATAACGCGACAAATTGAGGTCGCACGCAAAAACGCACATAGCCGATCGCAATGTATTCATCCGACGCACCTATGTACCAAATTGCAGCCAAATCGGTCGCAATTTACTCTCAAAAACGCTAAAACACGCTTAAAACAGCTCGCAGAGCCCAGAGCGTCGATTTGTGACTTAAACGCATACTTGCGAATATCTACCCAAATAAATTTGCTAGGGCAATGATTTTAAGGGGGTCGCTTAGGGGCGTGAAACGCTATTGAACGACATCCACATTGTGGCCCTAGCACGTTAATTTCTCCCCATATGGGCACGTTGTATATCGGCACTTGCGCGATCGGGACTAGGCGAACGCACGGCCATAACTTCTACAAATAATTTCTCACAGACACGCGGTTGGTGCCTATAGATTCGTGGCGTTGTATTACATCCCCTGGAAGCGACAAATAAATTATTCCTATGCAACTTTTTGTGTTTCGGCCAAATGCAGTTTTTGGCCAAATTCGCACCTGAATCTGGCCATAACGCGACAAATTGAGGTCGCACGCAAAAACGCACATAGCCGATCGCAATGTATTCATCCGACGCACCTATGTACCAAATTGCATCCAAATCGGTCGCAATTTACTCTCAAAAACGCTAAAACACGCTTAAAACAGCTCGGAGAGCTCCCACAGCGCGTATTTGTGACTTAAACGCATACTTGCGAATATCTACCGAAATAAATTTGCTAGGGCAATTCTTTTAAGGGGGTCGCTTACGGGCGTGAAACGCTATTGAACGACATCCACATTGTGGCCCTAGCACGTTAATTTCTCCCCATATGGGCACGTTGTATATCGGCACTTGCGCGATCGGCACTAGGCGAACGCACGGCCATAACTTCTACAAATAATTTCTCACAGACACGCGGTTGGTGCCTATAGATTCGTGGCGTTGTATTACATCCTCTGGAAGCGACAAATAAATTATTCCTATGCAACTTTTTGTGTTTCGGCCAAATGCAGTTTTTGGCCAAATTCGCACCTGAATCTGGCCATAACGCGACAAATTGAGGTCGCACGCAAAAACGCACATAGCCGATCGCAATGTATTCATCCGACGCACCTATGTACCAAATTGCAGCCAAATCGGTCGCAATTTACTCTCAACTAAAACACGCTTAAAACAGCTCGCAGAGCCCCCAGAGCGTCGATTTGTGACTTAAACGCATACTTGCGAATATCTACCCAAATAAATTTGCTAGGGCAATGATTTTAAGGGGGTCGCTTAGGGGCGTGAAACGCTATTGAACGACATCCACATTGTGGCCCTAGCACGTTAATTTCTCCCCATATGGGCACGTTGTATATCGGCACTTGCGCGATCGGGACTAGGCGAACGCACGGCCATAACTTCTACAAATAATTTCTCACAGACACGCGGTTGGTGCCTATAGATTCGTGGCGTTGTATTACATCCCCTGGAAGCGACAAATAAATTATTCCTATGCAACTTTTTGTGTTTCGGCCAAATGCAGTTTTTGGCCAAATTCGCACCTGAATCTGGCCATAACGCGACAAATTGAGGTCGCACGCAAAAACGCACATAGCCGATCGCAATGTATTCATCCGACGCACCTATGTACCAAATTGCAAATCAAATCGGTCGCAATTTACTCTCAAAAACGCTAAAACACGCTTAAAACAGCTCGGAGAGCTCCCACAGCGCGTATTTGTGACTTAAACGCATACTTGCGAATATCTACCGAAATAAATTTGCTAGGGCAATTCTTTTAAGGGGGTCGCTTACGGGCGTGAAACGCTATTGAACGACATCCACATTGTGGCCCTAGCACGTTAATTTCTCCCCATATGGGCACGTTGTATATCGGCACTTGCGCGATCGGCACTAGGCGAACGCACGGCCATAACTTCTACAAATAATTTCTCACAGACACGCGGTTGGTGCCTATAGATTCGTGGCGTTGTATTACATCCTCTGGAAGCGACAAATAAATTATTCCTATGCAACTTTTTGTGTTTCGGCCAAATGCAGTTTTTGGCCAAATTCGCACCTGAATCTGGCCATAACGCGACAAATTGAGGTCGCACGCAAAAACGCACATAGCCGATCGCAATGTATTCATCCGACGCACCTATGTACCAAATTGCAGCCAAATCGGTCGCAATTTACTCTCAAAAACGCTAAAACACGCTTAAAACAGCTCGCAGAGCCCCCAGAGCGTCGATTTGTGACTTAAACGCATACTTGCGAATATCTACCCAAATAAATTTGCTAGGGCAATGATTTTAAGGGGGTCGCTTAGGGGCGTGAAACGCTATTGAACGACATCCACATTGTGGCCCTAGCACGTTAATTTCTCCCCATATGGGCACGTTGTATATCGGCACTTGCGCGATCGGGACTAGGCGAACGCACGGCCATAACTTCTACAAATAATTTCTCACAGACACGCGGTTGGTGCCTATAGATTCGTGGCGTTGTATTACATCCCCTGGAAGCGACAAATAAATTATTCCTATGCAACTTTTTGTGTTTCGGCCAAATGCAGTTTTTGGCCAAATTCGCACCTGAATCTGGCCATAACGCGACAAATTGAGGTCGCACGCAAAAACGCACATAGCCGATCGCAATGTATTCATCCGACGCACCTATGTACCAAATTGCATCCAAATCGGTCGCAATTTACTCTCAAAAACGCTAAAACACGCTTAAAACAGCTCGGAGAGCTCCCACAGCGCGTATTTGTGACTTAAACGCATACTTGCGAATATCTACCGAAATAAATTTGCTAGGGCAATTCTTTTAAGGGGGTCGCTTACGGGCGTGAAACGCTATTGAACGACATCCACATTGTGGCCCTAGCACGTTAATTTCTCCCCATATGGGCACGTTGTATATCGGCACTTGCGCGATCGGCACTAGGCGAACGCACGGCCATAACTTCTACAAATAATTTCTCACAGACACGCGGTTGGTGCCTATAGATTCGTGGCGTTGTATTACATCCTCTGGAAGCGACAAATAAATTATTCCTATGCAACTTTTTGTGTTTCGGCCAAATGCAGTTTTTGGCCAAATTCGCACCTGAATCTGGCCATAACGCGACAAATTGAGGTCGCACGCAAAAACGCACATAGCCGATCGCAAGTATTCATCCGACGCACCTATGTACCAAATTGCAGCCAAATCGGTCGCAATTTACTCTCAAAAACGCTAAAACACGCTTAAAACAGCTCGCAGAGCCCCCAGAGCGTCGATTTGTGACTTAAACGCATACTTGCGAATATCTACCCAAATAAATTTGCTAGGGCAATGATTTTAAGGGGGTCGCTTAGGGGCGTGAAACGCTATTGAACGACATCCACATTGTGGCCCTAGCACGTTAATTTCTCCCCATATGGGCACGTTGTATATCGGCACTTGCGCGATCGGGACTAGGCGAACGCACGGCCATAACTTCTACAAATAATTTCTCACAGACACGCGGTTGGTGCCTATAGATTCGTGGCGTTGTATTACATCCCCTGGAAGCGACAAATAAATTATTCCTATGCAACTTTTTGTGTTTCGGCCAAATGCAGTTTTTGGCCAAATTCGCACCTGAATCTGGCCATAACGCGACAAATTGAGGTCGCACGCAAAAAACGCACATAGCCGATCGCAATGTATTCATCCGACGCACCTATGTACCAAATTGCATCCAAATCGGTCGCAATTTACTCTCAAAAACGCTAAAACACGCTTAAAACAGCTCGGAGAGCTCCCACAGCGCGTATTTGTGACTTAAACGCATACTTGCGAATATCTACCGAAATAAATTTGCTAGGGCAATTCTTTTAAGGGGGTCGCTTACGGGCGTGAAACGCTATTGAACGACATCCACATTGTGGCCCTAGCACGTTAATTTCTCCCCATATGGGCACGTTGTATATCGGCACTTGCGCGATCGGCACTAGGCGAACGCACGGCCATAACTTCTACAAATAATTTCTCACAGACACGCGGTTGGTGCCTATAGATTCGTGGCGTTGTATTACATCCCCTGGAAGCGACAAATAAATTATTCCTATGCAACTTTTTGTGTTTCGGCCAAATGCAGTTTTTGGCCAAATTCGCACCTGAATCTGGCCATAACGCGACAAATTGTCGCACGCAAAAACGCACATAGCCGATCGCAATGTATTCATCCGACGCACCTATGTACCAAATTGCAGCCAAATCGGTCGCAATTTACTCTCAAAAACGCTAAAACACGCTTAAAACAGCTCGCAGAGCCCCCAGAGCGTCGATTTGTGACTTAAACGCATACTTGCGAATATCTACCCAAATAAATTTGCTAGGGCAATGATTTTAAGGGGGTCGCTTAGGGCGTGAAACGCTATTGAACGACATCCACATTGTGGCCCTAGCACGTTAATTTCTCCCCATATGGGCACGTTGTATATCGGCACTTGCGCGATCGGGACTAGGCGAACGCACGGCCATAACTTCTACAAATAATTTCTCACAGACACGCGGTTGGTGCCTATAGATTCGTGGCGTTGTATTACATCCCCTGGAAGCGACAAAAACGCGACAAATTGAGGTCGCACGCAAAAACGCACATAGCCGATCGCAATGTATTCATCCGACGCACCTATGTACCAAATTGCATCCAAATCGGTCGCAATTTACTCTCAAAAACGCTAAAACACGCTTAAAACAGCTCGGAGAGCTCCCACAGCGCGTATTTGTGACTGAATCTGGCCATAACGCGACAAATTGAGGTCGCACGCAAAAACGCACATAGCCGATCGCAATGTATTCATCCGACGCACCTATGTACCAAATTGCAGCCAAATCGGTCGCAATTTACTCTCAAAAACGCTAAAACACGCTTAAAACAGCTCGCAGAGCCCCCAGAGCGTCGATGTATATTTCTTTAGATACGAACAGTTCTATTAGAATGACAAATATGTGGCAAAGCGTTATTCAGGATGCACTACAGGGGTCCTGAACTGCACCTATGTCGTTTTACTACAAGTTTTAAAACACTAACCGCCAATGTAATATGACAAATTCTTCATTTCTTCAAGTCCAATGGAAATATCTGCTCTATTTTATAGATCCCAGGATGAATGGCCGAGTGGCTAACGGTCTGGTGCTCGGTACCACAGGTTTCGGGTTCGAGTCCTGGCGGTGCCCTGATGCTTATAGTGGTTCGAATCCCCTTTAAACCGTAGATTCCGGTCTAACATCATCGTAGAGCGTTGCGCCGGTATTGTTACTACGCGTCCATAGCTTATCTTCAAGCTATACGCACCTTATGGGTAGAGCGAAGTGAGTAACGTTGGTGCAGCTATTGCCTTAAAGCATCCAAGACAACCAAGTATTTGCCAGCTGCATTAGAACAAAAAGAATATATTCGAAGTTCATGAGTTAGAGGACTCCCACATCAAGGAAGTATTTAAAATAATTAATTTAAAAATTATTCCGTACCATCCTTATTATTTTTAGAAATGCGTTCCATATTTTTTTTAAAAAATATTTAAAATTTTCAAAATGTTTTCGCATTGAGTAGACAATGTCAAAAAAGTTGTGAGATTTCATCATTACTGGAAATATTTCGTCTACTTGTCTTTTCTAGTAAGGTTGGTTAAAGACCCAACAACCATAGTTTTCGTATCTACTGCATGCACAACTCGCTTAATAAAGAATAAAGTGAGAGAACGGATAATTTTATAGAAGATATATTCTGTTTTGGCAGCCTGAATGGCCGAGTGGCTGGGGCGCGCTCTGGCGCTCGGTACACAGGCCGAGTCCCGGCGGTGCTATGGATGCGTGTAGTGGTTCGAATCCACTTTAAACCGTAGGTTCCGGTGCATAGAGCGTTGCGGGGGCATTGTTACTCCGCCTGTGGCTTATCTTCAAGACACGCGCCCCCCGGGTAATGCAAAGTGAGGAACGTCTGTGCAGCGCTTGCCTTAAGGCATCCAAGACGCCCATGTCTGTTTGCCATGCATTGGAAAAAAATATATATATCTGTTTTAAGAAAACACTATAAAAAGACAAGTGTCCTTTGAACATAGTTGTATTTCGAAATACTTTGCGTAAAAGAAAACAAGTATGTATAAAATACATATCAAGTTCAAAGTTCTGGATGTTGATTTTCACCAAGAACAGAAGCATTATTACCTCACGTTCTGTTCTTAGAAGTATTTAAATGACAGATTTTCAGATTAGAATAACATCTTCTTATTCCATAATATATATTCTACTAACAAAATAAAGAGTGATATTTTATGTCATTCAATATACGCTTAAGTTAGATGGATGTTAGAATTCCTTTTTATATGAAGAACATTTTCACATTTCATGTGGGAAGGTTTCCTCCTGTTCATTTAATTTAAGTGTCACTCACTTTTATCTATACAATTTGAGCAGCAAAATTGACGGATTTTTGTTTTAAATTTTCACTTTACAATGGATGTATTCTGAAAACTGAATGGCTGCAATTAAAAACCAAACTTAAGAATGTAATTTTTCAGTTTGATCACATAGCAATCTGGGTTTTAGGGTGCCGGATACATAAACGTATATGTGTACATGCGAATTTTGACTCATAATTTCGGTTAGATTTGTTAGTGTGATAAACCGAAAACCGGTCGATCTAAAGGGTGGTGGCACAAAATGGTTTCGAGATCCTACAAAGACTTGAAAAATAAAATCTACGCCTGATTACAATTCGCCTTGGTTTTTCGAAATGAGGATATCATGCATGCTCTTTCCCCTCCAAATTTTAAACAATTCGTGTATAAAATTGCAAAAAAATTTTATAACTCCATTCCAAATATTAATAATTCCCGTTTTGAATTATCTAAGCAACTATGATTACGACATTTCTGATTTTAAAAATCGCAAAAAGACCTCGCGATGTTCTGAATAGTATTCATTAACGTTCCGATATCCTCCTTTCCGATTGACCATGCAGTTTCTCCAATGAGTCACAATTTCCCTTCTCAATCGTTTTTGTTTGTTTCTATTGTTTATCTTTTTTTTTTTCTTTATTACCTTCTTGAAATTATAATAATAATATAAAAATTATATATGCATAATTTTTTTTAATTAAAAAAATAAAAATTCGAATAATAAGTTTTTAAATAAATTAATAATATACTCATATTACTCTTGTTCTATCTAATGAATGGGCTTAAAGCTTAAGAAACTTCTCTCATTCACAAAGCAGGAGATAGAGGTTGCTGAGCAACCAAGGTTCTCCGTCGTCGTGGCACAAAAATGGGCATTTTGCCTCTTCACTTCTGGTGCGCCTCGATTCATTCGGAAACTACAACATTCCTGGTGCTGCTATTGACCTCGTATAAATTTCGCAGTATTTGGAAGAAATAAAAGAAATCAATTTTAGGTTTAAAGTCTACAATTATGTGCCATTTAAGCATTAAGAGTAATATCTTCATCCTACTCTATAAAATCTGAGAAAAAAATCACCTTCAATTGCCAAACTAACTTTCAGCTATTAATATCTAAAACTTTGCTGCAAACTTTGCTACATTAGCAATATAACAGTTGGGCTGATAAGTTCATTGGCTGATACAGAGATGGCGCTACTAGTATTAAATCCATATGATTTTTAGTTAGCCCTAACCTTCAAAAGACACCTGTATAAATTGGACAGCTGTTGCACTATTAGTATGTGAGTTATAGCATTTTTAGTGAAGCCACTTTTGTTAGTTTGAAAAATGGATAAAAGGAATTTCGTGTGTTAATTAAAGCATTGCTTTTTGGCGAAAAAATACTATTGAAGCCAAGGCTTGGCTTGATAAACATTATTCGGACTTTGCACCAGGAAAATCAACCGTAGAGAAGTGGTTTGCTAAATTTAAACGATTCGAAATGAGCACCTAGTACGATGCACGCAGTGGACGCCCCAAAGAGGCTGTTACCGACGAAAACATCAAAAAGTCCACAAAATAATTTCTGATAACCGTAAAGTGAAGTGGATTGAGATAGCTGAGACCCTAAGGATATCAAAGGAGCGTGTTGGTCATATCGTGAATGAATATTTGGATATGAAAGCTCTGTTCAAAGTGGGGGCCGCATAGAGCTCAATCGACCCAAAACAACAACGAATGGATGATTCTAAGCAGTGTTGTGAGCTGTTCAATCTTAATAAACCCAAATTTTTGTGTCGATATGTGACAATGGAGGAAACATGGCTCTATCATTTCCCACCGGAGTCCAATCGACAGTCAGCCGAGTGGACTGCACGTGATGAACACTGAAAATGCTATAACTTCACTAAAAATGCTATAACTTCACTAAAATGCTATAACTTCACTAAAAATGCTACAACTAACATACTAATAGTGCAGCAGCTGTCAAATTTATACATGTCTTTTGAAGCTTAGGGCTATCTAAAAATCATATGGATTTAATACTAGTAGCGCCATCTATGTGTTAGCCTAGGAACTTTTCAGTTCACCTGTTAGATAGAAATAAGTCACTAAAATTCAAGAGAGCTGCAAATCTTGACTTCATTGCCTATCTGGAAAATTGTCCTATCGCGCAACAACCCAAATATGAAAATCTTAGTTACTAAATTGCTTTATGTCAGGATCGAAAAATTCAATCTTCGACCAAGAACAGCTCAATGCATCTCTTGTAATTATTTTTTTAAAATTTATAATTGAATATACACGACTAAAATAATTCTATGTAGGTGAGGCAAGGTCCATCAATGTACATAAGAAATAGTCAAAATAACCGGGAAAAAAACTGTTTTTAACCACTTTTTTGGTTGCTATTACCAGAATTGGAATTTTATCACTCCTAAAATTTCTTGTTGCAAGAAATATCAATTAATTATTTGTCCTCCCTCCATTAAATAATCAATAAGTTTTGACATCAGAACACTAGTATATAATTGTTATAAATATTTTTTAATTTTGACGTAAATCATTTTTTACAGCAAAGAAAATATTGTTTTAAGGTGCAAGAACTCCTTATGAAGGAATTTGTTTAAAACACTTTAACTTTGTTTATATCTTTGGCTTGAATACATATAAAAAGTTAGGATTTCTCATAAATTTAATCACTATGTTTTAAAAATTTTTGTAAGGCTAAAATATAGGAAATGGCCTAGAATTTTATTGTTATAAAACATAACTGAAAACCAAATTAATGTTTTTTTTATATTTTAAGTTTTCATTCGTTTGTACTAATATTCTATAGGATATATATATTTGTAAAATTCATATCTTTATTATTTTATATTGGTTTAAATGTTGTCGGCACAGATTTTTCTTTTCTTGAATTTTCATGTAGTTCTTCGTTTAATAATTAAAATAAGAAGAATTTATGTGAAGCAGATCATTTCCAAAGGTCTATTCCTTGTAAATACTCACCGAAAAAATATTTATACCAAGTTTATTTTATATTATATAATTAGAAAGAAAATTTTCTAAATTTAATGTGAGCCATTTTTTGCAGCTCAGAAAAGATAATTTTAAAACATTATAATCAAAACATAAGATATTGCTGAGTAATATTGTAAAAAGTATTTGCTTTCCTGTCACGTTTTTAATTTTTCTGAAAAATTTATAATAGATTCGTTAAAATTTATGAAAAATATTTGCATCAAACAAATAATAAAAAGTTTGATGGTATTGGCAATCAACAGTAAAAAAAATGCTAATTTAATTCAATTAATTATCATTCAAATATGTGAATGAAACAAAACAGAAAATCGATTTACTTAACTAATGAACAAATTTGAACGCTACTTGAATGAAGCAAAGACAGAAAATGGAAAACATACTTAATTATTTTTTTTTTATTTACAAGTCTCCTTTGGACATAGTTGCAATTGAAACACTTTGTGTAAAGAAAATTATATATATATAAATACATGACAAGTTCAAAGTTTTGGATGTTATTTTTCACCAAGAACAAAAGCATTGCCTCACGTTCTCTTCTAATACATTTAAATGACAGATTTTGGATCAAGAATAACATCTTCTTATTCCATAATATATATTCTACTAACAAAATAAAGAGTGATATTATGATATACACTATACTACTGTGACCAAAGTAAGACCAATTATATTTTTTTTTCTAAAACTCTTTATTCATTCTTCCAAATTTGTTTTCATCGCTTTCATGGTAATCCCCTCGGACACAATGCACTTATGCCACCTTTTTTTCTAATACCTCAATGCATACTAAAAAGTCATCGGCAGGATGTCCTTCAAAACGCCCGGCGATTCACTTTGAATCTCTTCAATCGATTCAAAATGGCGTATCCGGAGTGATCGTTTGAGTTTAAGGAATAGGCAGAAGTCGCACAGTGGAATACGGTGGTTTGTGGAACGATATGGGTTTCATTTTTGGCGAAAAAGTCACAAAAGAATCAATGTCGTGTGAGCTGGCGCATTATCGTGATGCAAAAACCAAGAGTTGTCTTTCCATAAATGTGGCTTCTTTTTGCGAATAGCTTCACGCAAACGACGCATGACACTCAAATAATATTCCTTGTTAACAGTTTGCCCGGCTTGGAAGGAATTGATAATGCACCACACCGCGGTAATCGAAGAAAACAGTCAGCATGACCTTGATTTTTGAGCGACTTTGGAGTACTCTTTTTCGGTCTTGCTTCACCTTTGTCACAATATACGCTCGATTGATCGGTTGTGATGAATGGTCCAGTGGCTAGCGCTCGGCGCTCCGTACTACAGGTTTCGGATTCGAGTGCCGGCGGTGCCCTGGATGTTTGTAGTGGTTCGAATCCACTTTAAACTGTAGGCCCCGGTCTGTTAAGCCCTCGTGCGCAGAAGATGACCCGTAGAGTTACAAACAAAAACAAAACATTAAATGGAGTACGGTGGTTGTAGCTAAATTGGGACAACCTTTGTAAAAGTTTACACTCAAGAGCCAAAACATTATGTCCACCCCTACATTTTTGCAATGAACTGCCTGATGACGTGGAAGGCACGTGATCAGGTGGAAGTGGTATTTAACTGCTGTTGGAGAGTCTGAAGAATCCTTCTTTCACTTACTTCTGTGTGTGATGGGAAAGGCTGCGATCTAAGCTTGACTTTGATAGAGTGCAGAATTGTAATGACTCGAAGGCTCGAACAAGTATTTTCGAAACTGCACGACTCATGGGTTGTTCGCGATCTACAGTTGTTGGTACTATGCAAAGTGGATGAATGACGTGAAACCAGCAGTAGACGACATGGTGTTGGACGTCCACACGCTATCAAAAGAAAAAGGTCGTCGGAGACTGTCTCGCATGGTGCAGCAAGCCGGAGCCAGACAGTGGCTCAGCTGACAGCCCAATACAATGCAGGGCCAAGTAGAATAGTATCGGAGCACACTGTTCAGCGGACACTGTTGGATATGGGGCTACGCAGCAAATGTCCCACTCGTGTGCCTTTGCTGACCAAGCGGGTCACCGCCAACTGCGCTGGGAACATCGTGACTAGTCCATGGATCAGTGGGAGAGAGTAGCCTGGTCAGATGAATCACGGTTTGTCATTCATCGCCGATGGCCGTGTCAGTATACGCCGTCTTCCAGGCGAACAGTTGCTCCCTCTATGTACAGTAGGTCATACACAGGCCGGTGGTGGCGGTATTATGCTTTGGGGGCGTTCTCTTGGGCGTCTCTGGGTCCCGTCGTTGTGGTAGAGCAGACCATGAATGCTACAGGGTATCTGAACATCATTGCGTACCAGTTGCACCCTTACATGGCCTCTGTTTTTCCAGCTGGAAATGGAATGTTCCCACAAGGACAACGCCCCTTGTCACAAGGCTAAAAATTGTGTTGGAGTGGTTCCAGGAACAGGATGCTGAATTCCAGTTAATGTCCTGTCCGCCTAACTCACCGGATCTCAATCCGATAGATCACATTTGGGATGTCCTGGGACGGCAGGTCAGAGTTCAAAGACCACCAATTCGCAATATCTCGTATTTGCGTGACCGTTGCTTAAACATCTGGTACAATCTGTCTCCTCATCATCTACCAAGGACTTGTGGCATCCGTGCCAAGGCAGGTTGAAGCAGTGTTGCGCCAAAGGTGGGCCAACTCGTTATTGACAGGTGGTCATAATGTTTTGGCTCTTGAGTGTAAGTCTAATAATAGAATTACAGAACAGAAGCTTGTGTCAGATCGCTAAAGAATCTTCTGAGAAATTCGTGGTTTGAGTTGTGAATTCACTTCGCTGCTTTAACAACTAATTTGTTGATAGTGGGCATGAGCGAAAAAAATTAAATTTGTGTCAAGAAACAGACCCTGCATATTTTCTATTCATTACCTCAGGGAAGGAACTGGCCAAAATTTGATATTTCTTCAATTGTCAACATTCCTTTTTAGAGTGTGCATTATGTTAGTTGAGCACTTTTAGCTGGATTTAATTTTCATTATTCATTTTTAAGAATCCTTTCCACCTATATAAGTTTTCTTTTACAACATAAGCCTTTGCAGGATTTCTATTTTGATGTTTGTAACTCATTCTGAGAAATATGTTATTCATTTAATATATCAGGAATTTCAACTTCTGTATCTCAATGTACATACAATTCAAATTTCTCTTCAAAAATAATAAAAAAAAAAAAAAAAATTCCCCATTATTTTTTTTTTTTCAAAAAATCCAGAAAAAATAAAGAATATTATAAAAGGATGCTCGTAAAATAATTTTCAATATTTAAAATTAAAATGTCACTGATTGTAATAATTAATTACTTATATATGTTTTTGATTTTTCTAATCAATAAAGGTAAGTGATTTAAAATTAAATCCTTTATTAAGTGAAACAAAAAATGAAACGTTTATTAAAATCTTAATTTTTGTCTAAATAAAACCATTTTGATTTAAGTATTACTTTCCTATAAATAAAAAAAAAAAATTTCTTTTTCCCATTTCTCTGAGTTGTCGTGTTATTTTCGAAGAACAAACAATTATTTTGCCAAAAATTAAAAAAACAAAAATTAATATAAATATTTATAATTATTAATAATAATAATAATAATTATCATGATTAATAATTATAATTATTTATAATTATTTATAATTTTATAATATTATTAACTTGAATTATTGTGTTAAAAGGTATTTAAAAATAAAAAATAATTAATACGGCAATAAATCATTGTGTTTTTTTTAGACCAAAAATCTATTTTTAAAAGGATTTAAAATGCAATCTCTTAAAAAGCGAAAACAATTCAACTTATTTAAAATAAAATTGCTTCAAATTTTGATACTAAAGATGACCACAAGAAAGAGATTTAATTTCTATAGCGAAAACTTCATTTTTATTAGCCTTAAGAAGGATGATTCATTTTCTTCTCTCATTTTTATTACATTCTTATTTGATTCACATTCGATCGAATCACATTTAATCTGAATGATATTCTATATAAACTGTGTTGAAAATTAAGTTCAGTTATTTTACTTTTCAATTAGAATTGAAAAATGAATTATTTTTTGAAAACATAACAGATAAAAGTATGCCAATTTTTTTATTTATTTAAGCAAAAAGAATCTATTCTTGATTAACATAAGACTCGTCAGACGATTCTTATTAACAATTTTATTTGAAATGAGCTTAAATAAAATTTAATTTAATAATATATTTTATTTAAACAAGTTTTTTTAAATATGCTGCTATAAAGTCTTCTTCTGTTATTTAAAAACAGATTTTTCGATCTTTCTTCGAATGAAAAAAAATGCGAAAAGAATCAATCAACAAAAAAAAAAAGGTTATTTATACTTTTGAGGGGCAAAATAAATTCATAGGCCAGAAAGATCACCCAATTATTTTAGTTCTTAGTGTCAGGTATGGGGAATCTCAATATAAATTAAAATGGGTTATAGCAGGTTCCTCGTTGTACAAATAAACAGGTACAAACAATTAAAAAATTATTGTTATTAAATAAAAATAAAATGAAACAGTAATAAAAGTAAAGTAAAAGTAATAAATCTAAACTCAAACCTGAATACTATTTAAAGTAATTAACCCTAAGACAATTTATTTATTCAGGAATTTTGATGGGGAATTTAAAATACGGGTAGGTTGGGATTTAAAATTGAATTATTGAGCTTTGTCAAAATATAACTCAATGGGAAAAGCAAATCGATTTAAATGATCGTTATCATTGAACATACATTTTCTCTATTCTTGAAAAGAACGATAAAAAAATATATAAAAGAACACACACAAAATTCATTCAATTTATTTTACAGTCATTGGAAAATACAATTTTATTAACATAAGGCAGGATAATTATTTATTACTTAATATTTACATTAAATTTAATTCAAAAACTTATAATTTATATAACTTGCATTTGAATTTTCTTGTATTCAAAATATTTAAATTTTTAGTATTTAAACTTCATCTTTTTTTTTTTACTTCACCTAATTATTGACTTGAATAATAATAAATAAGGCCAAACAAAATACCGCACATGATGCCTACATTTCTAATTTTTTTTTTTTTTCTGAGAATCAGATGTTGATATCAAATTTTTTTTAGCATAGGTGAATTTTGAATTTTTAAATTTTGAATTTTGAATTTTTTTCAATTTCTTTGATTTAGAAGAAAAAAACTATTTACAACTTTTGTGATTGTTTTTTTTTGTAAAAAAATTTTATTTTTGAATGCGAGATAATTTTATTTTCTGTTCAAAATTTTTCCCACCCTATCCCACTTCTATACAACTTTTTTTCCGTTTGTTTTATATTCTGGAAATTTTTTCCAGTAGCAAAAAAAATCTCTAGAATTCATTATGTTTTTAAGTTTTTATTTATATTTGTTACACTCATTTCTCCATTTTTCATTTATATATTTGATAAAATTTTGATTTAATTATTCATTTTCATTTTTTCGTAGAACAATGATGTTGTCAATGTCTTCAAGCTAACAACATCTCCAATTCCATGCTTCAAAACTACAGCATCTTACATATTTTCTATTTGGTTTGCAACGCGAAAACACCCCTTATTTTAACTGTTTATCGTAGAACAAGGCCATCACTTTCAGCCACCAAGTGCATGGATCCGGGTCATCCGTAGCCTACTTGCAGTACCGTCGAGGCACCCCGAACAACCACCGAGGTGGCGGAGGCTTTGGAACTGTGCCATATGCGCTCATAATACTGCGTTCGTCGGGAGACCACTTCTGAACAGTAAGAGCGTCTTGTTCGGAAAGATAAACAATAAAAATTTGGGTTACCACAGCATATAAAGGACATAATATAACGCGTATGAAGATTTGAGCGCTGAGCTACAGGAGAAAATTTTCAGAAATCTAGGAGTGTTAAATCTAGGAGTGTATCAGTGTCATATGCGTAGTTCAGCAGCTTGAAGAATTAATTGTTTTAAAAGCATCAGACATGTCAACGAATACATTTGCATTGCAGCAATGAAGAATGACCGAATAGATTTTAAATATCAGAGAGACTCAGAAGAATTATTTGTTTTTCTTTTCAGTGTTTTTGTACTCTCATTTTCACATTTTGCATTTATATATTTGTTAAAATTTTGATCTAATTATTTATCTCATTTTTAGAATTTAGTAAATTGTTGTAATTCTTTTCCTAATTTGATTTTCAAGTTTCCGAAATTTAATAAATAAATGAATCTTGCTTTAGTTCAAAGAACACATTGAATCTTCTGAGATTAATAATAATATTTTCACTCTATTACACGATATTTGCAAATAGACGTAACAAATTTGAAGTAATTATATTTAAATTAATTTTCTTTGCTATTTGTCAGATTGCTTTTAAATTTAATACAAACAAGTGATTTTCCATGAACCATTCTAAGACAAATCAATAATGGGTAAGAAAATTAAAATCAAATAATAGAATGTGACTAAAAGATATAAATAAAAGGAGAAAATAAATTTGACTTAATATTCCATTTCAATTGATTCTAAAATTTATGATCACCTATTAGTTGCTATATAAAAGTTTGAACAGAACTTGTGTAAAAAATAAACATGTGAATAAAATACATTATTTTGACAGATAATTATGAACTGCACTACAATAGAATAAAAATAAATAAATAAAATATTTTTTTAAAAATCAATAGTACTTAGCATAATTAAGTAGTACTTACGTTTACGTTTTATTTATTTATTTTCATTTTAAGCGACTTAAAGATTTAAAAAATAATTAATTATTTTTGTAAACCAAAATTGCTTTCTATAATATAAGAACAAAATTTTTTAAAAATATGAAATTTTTTTGTTCTCTGTAGTTTTAAGCTATACAAAAGGAATAATTGTATTTCTAAATCCTTTGGCATTAGTTTCATTTCTTTGATTTAGCAAAAACTATTTACAACTTTTGTGATGATTTTTGGAAAAATTGATATTTTTGAATGTGAGAAATTTTTATATTTTGGTCAAAATTTATCCCACCCTCTGTCCCGTTTCTATACACTTTTTTATCATTTATTTTATATTCTGGAATTTTTCCATTAGCAAGAAAATCTCTAGAATTCACAATGTTTCTTTTCTTATCAATTTTTTTTCATTTTGCTTTGCAGCATATCGTCATGTGTATTAAAATCAACAGTTTTTTAATTCACTTTCTCTTTTAGGTTCTAACATTAAATTAATATGTTGATCAATGTCATCGACAATTCCAGTCTCTCTGTTCGCGCCATGAATTATGTTCATTTTTTTCATAGTAATAATGATGCGTCAATCTCTTCTTGAAGCTAATCATATTTCCAATTCCATGCTTTAAGACTACAATATCTACTAACATATATTCTATTTGTTTTGCATCGCGAAAGATTCCCTTATTTGTTTATCGTAGAACAAGGCAGTCACCTTCAGCCACCAAGTGCATGGATCCGGGTCGTCCTTAGCCTACTTGCAGTACCGTCGAGGCACCCCAGACAACCACCGAGGTGGCGGAGGCTTTGGAACTGTGCCATCTGCACTCATAATACTGCGTTCGTCGGGAGACCACTTCTGAACGGTTGCAGTTTCTTGTTCGGAAAGATAAACAATAAAAATTTGGGTTTACAGCAGCGTGTAATAGACCTAATATAACATGTAATACAGCTTGGATTCGACTGGGAATCGGATGGGTAATCTACATGGGAAAATTTTCAGGTATTCAGGTTTGTCGAAACCTTTGATGAATGCAGATGTATCAGTGTCATATGCTTAGTTCAGCAGCTTGAAAAATCAATTGTAAAGTCAGAAAGCATGTAAAGGAAATACATTTGCATTGCAGCAATTAAGAATGGTCGGACATTAAGTAAGTTATTGACTTCCACAAACGGAATAGATATTTATTTTCAGACGGAGTAAGAAAAAATATTTGAGTATTCTGTCAGCCTTTGTTCTTTCATTTTCACATTTTTCATTTATACATTTGTTAAAATTTTGAACTAATTATTCATTTTATTTTCAGAATTTTGTAAGTTTTAGTTATTTTACTGATTTGATTTCCAAGTTTTCGAAATTTAATAAATAAATGGATCTTGCTTCAGTTCAAAGAATATACTGAATCTTCTAAGATTAATTATATTATATTCATTCTATCACATGATAATTGTAAATAGTTTTAACAAATTTGAATTTGAATATTTAAGTTGATTTTTCTATTTCTAATGATTGCTTTTAAATTTAATGCAAACAAGAGATTTTTCCATTAGCCTTTTAAGACAAAACAATAATGGTCTACAAAAATTTATATTAAAATAATAGAATAAAGAACATTAAAAGATTAAAAAAATGAGAATCCTTCATTTAATATTCCATTTGAATTGATTTTGAAATTCATGATTACATAATAGCTGTTATATAAAGTTTGAATAAAACTTGTGCAATGATCACAGAATAAACATAGGAATAAAATATAATATTTTGACAATTAATTATGCATTGCATTACAATTGATGAATATAAAAATAGCATTCAAAAAAGTATTTAAAAATAAAAATTAAAAAACATTTTTATAAAATCAATAGTATTTAACGTTAAGTAAGTAGTACTTATGGTTGCATTTCATTTTTTCATTTTAAGCGACTTGAAGACTTTAAAAATGATTAATTATTTTTTGTGAACCAAATTTTTCTCTGCAACATAGGAACAAAATTTTTAAAAAATGAAATTTTAGAACTCTAGTTTCTCCATTTTATTTTCTCTTTTGGGTTTGTTTATGTTTATTAAATGTTCCACACTTCTTGTACGGTTGGCGAAATATGATTTGGTAACCTCTCATTTTATTATAAACCCCGATTAAAATCTGTCGCCAACAGCTGTTCGTCAAAATTATCATAGTACATCTTCTTTTCAAAAGCCATAAATTTAAAAAAAATAGCAATCAGAATCACAAATTTGGTACTGAATGCATTGCTGTAGTTGTCGCAGATGAGAGTGTATTTTCGGTATAACTTATACATTCAGTTTATGAATCAAACCACCAATTCTAAAGAGAAAATGATACCTGAACCCAGTGGGCTCTGTTTTTTTAATATGCGGCAGGATGTAGTTGCTTCTAATGGCGTCTTGAAGAGCACAACTTCACCTAGTTGCAGCGATGCATCTGAGATATCCGAGTGATGTCTGTCGTTTTTTCCTTTTGCTCCTTTAACGTTGCGCTAAAAAAAATTTCTGATTATACGATTTATATTTTATTTTAGCTTTGCAAATTATTCAATTTTCCTAGTATTCCATACTATTGCTCTTTTTAATTTTTATTAAATTAACCTAAAAAATTAAAATAAAAAAATAAGATATTAAAGAATTTTTTTTAATTTTTAATTTTTAATTTTTACTTAATCGATAAAAAAAAAAATAGTCATGTAAACCCTCCATGTAAAATATATCAAAAAATTATTAAATACAAAAGAATAAATTTGATTAAATTGGTAGAAATTAAATTCTTTACTTTTATTAAACATTTAAAAATCGGTCCAAATTTGCAAAAAAAAATAACAAAAATAAAAATTAATAGGAATCGAATAAAGATTTAAAAAATGACATCCAATTCTTTTTGATGAATTTTAAATCATTAGGTAGAACACATTTTCTCATATTTTTTTTTATAATTTAAAACCTATGTTTAAACTGATTCCGAACCACTACAAGCATACATGGCACCACCGGGGCTTGAACCTGAAACTTGTGGCATCTAGGGTCAGAGTGCTAGACACACGTCCATCAGTTCACAGATTGGCATTTCCTTGACGTTCTTCAAATAACTTATTCTATATACTAATAAATATCCATTTTAATTTAAAGAATAATTTTAATTCATTTAATTCAATAATAAATGATTTCAAAACTTTGTAATTGCTACAATAATTATTAGCAAAATGTCAGGTTTCTCAATCAGTACTTAACAATGTCTTTTGTTTGTTCGTAAATAAGAGAGGTGTTTTTAATTATTTATACAAAATGTAACATTAAATAAACATACCTTTTTAAAAATAAAAATGCGACTTTTTTATAGGTTTAAAACCGTAACTACTAATTTTGACGAGGAGACATGATCTCGTTGTTTAATTGAGTTCTTCTTTGAGCATTGATACTGATGAATCTGGGAAAAGGTGAATACAACGCAATTTTGTTGTTCTTTATTTTAATCACAAGTTATTTAACAAAAAATTTTAAAGATTTCACTCTATTGTTTGATGAATCATTTTCATGAAGTAAGCCAAGAAAAAAAACAATAGTATAAATTAAGTTTATTTTTGAATGATCTATTCATTGTAATCAAAAAAATGTATTATATTTAAAAATATATGAACGATTGAAAATTTGTACAAAATATTATAGGGAGCGTGTTATTAAAGGAATAAAAACATTCTATTAAATTTAAATAATTTTAAATTATATTTAACATCTTCCGTAATGAAAAACTTCAAGAATAATCTGCTTTTCATTAAAACTTCAATGAGCAATGTAATTTTTTATTTGTGTATGTTTGTAAAGAACGATGTTTCTCTGCTCTTTACAAATTGTAACACTATTTATTACCTTTTTCAAATTGTACTTTTTGGAAAATAATTGAAAAGAAAATTTAGAATAGAATAGAAAATAAAATAATTTTCTCTGTTAAATAGAATAGAATAGAATTTAAAAATAGAAATAGATTTTTGTTTTTTTTGTTTGAAATAAATTAATAAAATTTGAAAATAGTTTTCTCTGGAGAAATATCATTTTCCTCAAGAGGATACTTTGTTAAATATGTTTAACAAAATGTGTTCAAAATGCCTGCCTTCGAAATTTCTACTGCCATGCCACTGCTCAAACATGTAAAAACATGTTCAGGCATGCTTTAAATATAAAAAGTGATTTAAAACTAATTTATAACCTGGTTTGGGGTTCATAATTAGCACTTAAAAATAGCTCTTGTTTACATGTAATTAGAGGATACTATTGTTAAATATGTTTATACAAAATGTGGCACTATAAATAGCGTTTTCCTTTTTTCAGAGTAACTGTTTACAATAAACCGTCTCGCTATAGTACTTCGCATGTCTACTGTTCCTTGGAAATAACGAATTTGTAATTTTTTTTCTGTCCTTTTGGAATTGTAACAGTATTTATCATTAGTTGCTTTTTAGTGTTTGATGGATTTTGATAAAAAATAAGCCGTAACCTACATATAATGATTGTTTTATCAATTTTTTTTTTTGTCAAAAATGATCTAAACAGAACCTACAATAATACTTCCTATACAGGACAACCCAAAAATCGTAATTTATTATTGCATTATGCAACAAACAGACTTTACTTGACATGTTTTTTTTTCAAGAAAATTTATTCTATTTATTTTATATACTACTAATTCTTTTTTATTTAAAATTATTTAATTTTAATTAATTAAATTTTAAATAATATATGATTTCAAACATATGTAATTGCTGCAAAAATTGTCAACTAGTATAATTAAAATTATATAAACACACAAAATTTTTTTATTAAATTAACCATTTTAATTTCAATAGTTTTAGATTTTTTTAGTATCTCACATAAATTAATCATCAAGAAAAATCATACCTTCCTCAAAATTCCAGGTTCGACGTTGTTTGTTCTCATTTGTTTCTTTTAAAAAATAATATTTTATTTCAGCATATGCATTCAGATTATGCATTCTCTTTACAGTAGATATAATTGAAACAGTAGATATAATTGCTTCCATCTTTGAGCACTATTTTTTAATGGAATACAATTCCCAAACGACAATTTAAATTTTCGAATAATTTTCTTCATCTTGATGAAAATATATATATTCATACTTAAATTTTTATCGAGATTCCAAAATGGTTTCTTTTGTTGTACGTGTTCATTTTTTTTTTTTCATCGATTTGAAATAGTAAGCAAGATATTATTTTCGAAGCAAATAAAAATCACATCTTTTTAAAGGAACAATGAAAAAATATTTCCATTAAAAACGCAATCATTCCATTGAATATTAGAAAAATAAACTGTCCTATTACAAAATAAATTTTTAGAATACAATTAAATCATACGTTGCCATGCAACGGAATCACAATTCTTTTCGGAAATATTTAGCACGTGAGTGATAAATAAATAAAAATAAAATGAAATTTAGTAAATAAATAATGAAAAGAAATAAAAAGTATAAATCGTTTGAAGACAATGGTTTTTCTAAAGTTTCTTTAATCGTTTGGCAAAAATTAAAATTTGTTTTCAAGATTATGTTTTAATCACGTGTTTGAGAATATTAATATATTATCGTGAGAGTCGAATCCGGTGAAAGCAAACATACATCTCTTCTTTTCATTGGAAGATTCATTTCAAAAAAGAACAATATCACGTGTACATATGATTTCTATATAGTATGAAGAAAAAGTATCATTTCAAAACGTTTGCCATTACAAGCAAAATAAATTCGTAAAACTGAAACAAATCAAGCGATATATTTATTCATAATGAAGATATCGAAAGTAAGATGTCGTTGAAAGGATGGTGATTAAATAATATTTATTGGTGTTTTTGATTTTATTTCTTTGGAAAAAAAGGGCAGAACTTTTAAGAAATCTGAAATCCTGGGGAGGGGGCATTTAAGTAACAAACAAAAACAATAACTATTAATTGTTTACTAACTTCCGGTTTTTATTTCAGAGTTATAATTTTATTGCAATGAGTAAAACATGCTTATTCCTCAATTATTTAAGAAAAGATTATGTTTGAAAAATAAACCAGCTGCTAAGATTCTTAGTAATGAGTTCATAATAATCACTCTTCACTTAAATGTAATGAGGTGCATTTTAAACGCTTTTTCTAAGTACTTTCAAAAAAACGATATGCTTCCTACTATGTCACCAAAAATTCCAGAGGATATTTTCACTGGAAACGACCAAATATCATACATTTGGTACTTTTCTACACCATTATCTTTAAAACATATGAAAGAATTTAATTGTATATAGAAAATGTATTAAAAACTATGATAAAAGCTAGATTTTATTTATTACTAGATTATATTTGAGGTTTTTGTGTTTGTAAAGATTTTTACAAAGATTAAGATATTTTTATTAGTAGATTTTATGAACTTTATGACTACTAGATGCAAAGTTTTAGTTCAATTAAAAGTATTATTATTTATAATTAAAGTGAAGTTATTCAAATATTTATCGTGATGGCCCAACTCCGTTGCTTTGCTCTTTCAGTAACGAGGCTAATCGATGACGAAAAAGACAAAATGTGTAAAAATCTCTCATCGATATTTATGGTATCTCGGTTTTTTTTTTATTGTTATTATTATTATTACTCGTATTATGTGAAAGAGTTGCTCCTAAATGTCCTCCTGTGGTCTGATGGCCAATTAGCTAGCGCTCTAGCCTTTGGTACCATAGATGAATCCTTGCGGTGGCATGGATGTTTGGTGGTGGTTTGGAATCCAAGTTAAACTGTAGTTCCCGGTCTAATTAACCCAAAGTGTGCACAAAATGACCGTAGAGAGACAAACCGAACCATACCTAAATGACCTCCCGTGAATGCCGTCAGTGGGCTGTTATGAACATACAAATTAAAATACACGACTCATATATGTCCAACAACAGAAAAAAAGTGTGCATTTTACTATTCTTTAGTTTTGATTACGGTGATTTAAATACATGATGTATTTTTAAATACATGATGTTCATTTAATTTGATAGTGATAATACAATTAAAAATTGCATTTAATATGATATAGTTTAAAACAGGGAACTTTAATGCTTTTCTTGCTGTCCGTCTAATTTTTTGTATATTTTAGTTTTAAAAAATTTAATAGTAATTTGTTTTGAAAGAATTTCGGATTTTGATGAAAGATTCAAATTGAAATTATTAGAACTAGTTCAATAAAAATATAAACATTTCAATATTAGAAAAACTAGGGACCTGATGGCCGAATGGCTAGCGCTCTGGAGTTCGGTACCACAGATTTCGGGTTCAAATGTTGTAATTCCCAATGTTCCCAAAAAATTCCCAAATGTTTGTGGTAGCTCGGAATCCACTTTAAGCCGTAGGTCCCAGTCCTAATAGAATCGTAGAGCGCTGCGGGGGGCATTGTTAATCCGCGACCGTGGCTTACCATCAAGTTACACGCACCTCCTAGGTAGTGCGAAGTGAGTAACGTCTGTGCAGCGCTTACCTTAAGGCATCCAAGACCAAGCTGTCTAAGTGTTTGCCAGTTGCAACAAAAATATATATTAGAAAAACTTTTAATTCAAAACTTTCTATTTTATTGCAGACTGAAAGATGAAATATTTTGTCAGTATGAAGGTTTTTAAAAAATTTGTCTTTACTTCATGATTTTCCTATCGCCTTATATTAGTGTAATGCGCCCAAATGCTAAATAACTGTTGAGTGCTTGGAATGATAATAAATCGCAATGGTTCAATCATTGTTCGTCAACATACTTCAACCTAGCTTATGTAGCAATTTTCAAATTCCGTAAGATACTTTTGAGCTGAAGATAATTGTTAAAATATATTATTTAATGTTATTGTGTGCAATATTCCTCTGCCCAGCCTTATCTGCTGAAGGTGTATGCGGACAATACTGGCAAGTGAGAGAACTTAAGAAGCAAATGCTGAATTTTCTTTTTTGTGTTTTGTTCTTTATCTTTTTTTTTTGTATTTTAATTGTATTTGCCTGCCACTGGCAAAAAAAAAAAAATGTTATTGTGCATGAATAATAAATAAAGCAACTAAAGATTCCTGTTGCTCTTTAATATCGTTCATAGTTTATAATAAATCTGTTGATGCGTGGAATAAAATAATACGCATGCTCTTATGATTACTATGTGGATCATTATTATATGTATCTGACCATTTTTATGACAATACAATGTGTTGTTATATATGACGTAAGATATATATATATATTGTTTTTCGTTTTTCCAATATATATATATATATATTGGAAAAATGAAAAACAATATACGGTAATTTCACAAATCTACTGTAATTTTAATTTATTTAATTAATTTCGAAAATTGTATGTTTCTCTAATTTTTATATTAATATCTGTCATCTAAAATTTAATATTCTAGCTAAAGAGATTTTATCACTTTCAATCGTGTTTATAAAGAAATTATTATTATTTTCTTGAAATAATCTATTAAGAATAATAAAAATAATGGCTTAAAAATGGATTTCTCAAAAAAAAAAATTTGTAATTTAAGTTGAGCATAATAACATAATTACTTTTTTTTTTTTTTATTTTTTGAATTATAATTTAATCGATGATACAAAAAATTTAAATTAAATTAAACTCAAAATTCATCAATCATCGATAGCTTAATATATTTTTTATTAATCTATGTTTTATTTGATGACATTTTTATCTAACATTTAAATAATGTAATAAAAATAAGACAGCAAAAAAATAAACAAAAACACATGCAAATAGTTAAATGAAATTTGAACAAATTAATTAAAAAAATATATAAATTTGAAAAATAAATTAATTTGAAAAAACATTAGGAGAACTCCTAATGCTTTTTTACCAAGCGCATTTGTAACAATTGCTTTAGATTTTGATGTACAGCAAGGTAATTTTTAATATATTGTGGAATCTCGGCAAATTTTTAAAATTTAATTTCAAACTGCAATCAAATAAGAATAATTGTATTTAACTGCAAGGCATATTTTATCTATTTTTTAACTGCATGGCTTATTTTATTTATATAGCATCTATAATATATTCTGAAGCATTTACTTTTGTTACATGATGGCGCAATGCTTTTATTTTTATGAGCCATATATCAATTTTTAAAAAGTATGTGACAAATTTTTACATGGTAAATGTGTCCCAGGGGCCTGATGGTGAGTGATTAGCACTCTGGCGCTCGGTGCACAGGTTTCAGATTCGAGTCCCGGCTGTGCCATGGATCGTTGGATGGATGGTTGGTCGCAGTCTAATAGCTATTGGGCGTAAGGCTGAAAACCTTACCCCGTAAAAGAAAACGTTTCCTGTCTCGTAATCTGCCAGTAAGCAAACGGTCTGTCCCACCATGGGGCTGTTGAGCTACTGATGATGATGATAACAAAATGTTCTACCCCAATATATTTTGTTTCTTGTTGCTGCTAAGCATTCCTAACATTTTCCCCTAAATTTTCCCCTTTTTTTTTTCCCCACATGAAATCACTTGCAAAGTTTCCTACGAGCCAATGATAATAAAATTAAAGAACTCGTAGTGCTTTTATAGATTTAACAATACATTTTTCTTGCAAAAGCAGATCAATAGTTCCCTACGCATAAACTATATCAAGGATATTGCATCCCAGATAAGAAAAAAAAAAAAAATTTTTTAATGAAATTAGACATAGGATAAATTTATACATTACGTCAAATTAAAATGAAAGTGTATAAAACCCAAATAATGAATAAAAATATTAAATTCGATTTCTAAAACATGAACCTAAATAAAAACTTGTACCTAAGTTGTTATCAAAAACCGAAATTTCTATTTAACAAAAAAAATAAATAAATAAATAAAGCTATGATCCGAAGGTTTTTCATGATTTTTGGTTGTACAAGAGGTTTGAAGCTAACGAAATATATATATATGTGTGTAGACTTCTCGTCAGTATATTTTTACATTTCCATAATTTGCAAGTTATCATCACAGAACTTAATTTATTTAACATTTTTTTTAATACTAACCATGATAGCATCGTCTGCTTACATAAAATTATTCGTGTAAGCAGACGATTCTGCAACAATTACATTCTAATGCGATTACTGTTTTTTTAATTATGATCATATATTCGATGTTTTGTTGGTAATTAAAACGTTCTACTCAGTAAAATCGGATTACTTATTCCGGATTTTCAAAGGCACATTTTCACATAAAGTTTTCTAGAATGATCCCCTTATGAAATGCATTAATGAATTTTTAGTGAATATTTTTTACTGTATTATATACCTAGTTTCTTTTCTTTTCTTGTTTTTAAATAGTGGAAATGCTTTCAAACTCGCAAGCTGTGTTTGTCAACATATTAAGATAAAAAAAAAACGTAGTATATTTCTTTCTCGTGAATACTTTGAAAAATTTGTATAGAAATAATTATAATTTTATATTGCGCATATGAATGTTAAAAATGCATTTTTTAAACAATTTTTTTTTTCAAAAAAAAAAAAAAAAAAAACATTCAAGATTGTTAATCTCTTTTCATTTGTACTTTTCACAGAATACATTTTCTCTACTGAAGTAGGGGCCTGAATGGCCGAGTGGCTAGCGCTCTGGCGCTCGGTACCACAGGTTTCGGATTCGAGTCCCGGCGGTGCCATGGATGTTTGTAGTGGTTCGGAATCCACTTTAAACCGTAGGTCCCGGTCTAACACGATCGTAGAGCGTTGTGGAGAGTGACATTAAAAATAAGGAAAAACTACTGTTCATATATATTGTGATTAGGGGATTATAGTCTTTGTTGCTTCACATTCCCATATACCACTTCATTCATCATCTCTACTGAAGCCGTATGACTCGTTTTAATTTATACTTCTCCATTTTCATGTTATCTGGAATAGAAATTGTTATAAGATTTTATTCTTAAAAAAACTGAATAAATAAATTAGAAATTCAAATTTGTTGATTTTAAAACTATGTGATAAATAACAAAAAAAATTTTTTTCGGTATTTTACGAAACTTTGTAGCGGTTTTGGTGAATCAAATCATTATGATGTTATACGGAGTACTCTGAAAATCAGCAATTTGTAAATAGAACCAATATATATAAATCCCTGTTTATATAATTAATTTATATTATTCAAACCACTTTATTTTTCTGAATAATGTTCTAAATTTCTAAACAGTTAATACAGTAGTAATTAATCAAAATCTTAAAAACTGAGTTTGAATTTTTCGGATATCTTCTTTACCGGCGTCCAAACGAGTACGAGTCGTATCAGTAATACGGGTTCATTGAGTGCAGACGTATGCATTCATTCCTCTGAAACTGCCACAGGCTTCAGGTTCGAATCCTGGCGGTGGCATGGATGTTTGTTGGTGGTTCGGAATCCACGTTAAACTGTAAGTCAATTTAACCTCAAGTATGTACAAGATGACCGCAGAGCGACAAACAAAACCTCTGAATCTGCGATTTCAAACGTTTTTTTCGTATTCTCGCAAATTCTATCTCTTTCACTTAGCGAATACCATTTTCATCTTATACGAATTTTAATTTTGCTTGTAAAAAGAGTCAAAGATCCTCTGGAATTCCAGAGGATTCGAATCCTTCGCCACCACATGTTATACTACTGTGTCCAAAAAGTAAAACCAATTTTCAATTTAAATTTTTCCAAATTTTTTTTGAGAAAAAGCATTTAGTAAATTTTTGTTGATAGCTTTTATACTCTATACTACTGTGTCCAAGAAGAAAGACCCATTTTAAATTTTAAATTCTCAGGGGCTTATGGAATTTCAAATTTTTTTTTTCTTTTTAGATTGCTGGCACTGTCTTTGACATCTGCGTGAAATTTGACGTCAAAATATTCATTAGCATTTGAGTTATGCTTGGCTTTGTGAGACGCTAAAACTGATTCCGGTGATTTTTAAATGTCTGAATGAATTGAGCAAAGAACTTGAATTCAATTTGGTTGCGGAAACGTACAGAACGTTGCAGAAGGCATTCGGTGAGGATTCCTATATCGGAAAGAAATGTTTAGAAGTGATATAAACAGTTCAAAGAAGGCAGAGCGTTGAAGATGAATAGCCCCTAGTCGACCCGCAACCTCAACTGACGAAGCTCACGTCCAAAAAATTAAAGATTTGGTGCTTGCAAACCGTCTATTTACAATCAGAGACCTTGCTGCTGATGTTGGAATTTCAAAAGGACCGGTCCATTCCATTTTGGGCCTCAAACGCGTCAAATATCGATTGGTACCGAGAACACTGAATACGCCAGCTCACACTGCATTGATCCTTCGTGACTTTTTCGCCAAAAATGAAACATATATCGTTCCACAACCACCGTATTCACACCGGGCGACTTCTGGCTATTCCCTAAACTCAAAAGACGACTCCGGGGACACCGTTTTTGAGTCGATTGAAGAGATTCAACGTGAATCGCCACGCGCTTTGAAGGCCATCCCTGCCGATGACTTTTTGTAGCATGCATTGCGGATTGGAAAAAAAATTGGCGTAAGTGCATTGTGTCCGGAGGGGATTATTTTGAAGGCCATGAAATAAATTTGGAAGAATAAATAAAGAGTTTTTGAAAAAAATAAATAATTGGTCTTACTTTTGGGCGCAGTAGTATACTAAAGTAGTCCTGACAGCCGGGCCCTTGTACCCAAGGATTTTGAAATGGAAACGGAATCCAGCAATAATATTCCGTAGACCATGAGATCCATTTATCATTCTCTTGGCGATGGGAATCTGACGCCAAATTCCGAAATTTGACGGGTTGACCTCCTCTTTGGGAGTGTTCCCCATATTTAGCACAAAAAAAATCGAAAAATAATTGAAACGCATGCTCATAGGAAATTGCGCATGCGTATCTGTAATAATGTTTCCTATGAGCATGCGCGCTAGGAATAAAAAAATATCGGACGATAAAAATACGGTATACAAAAACTCTCTAATATTTGAAAAAACTGTATTAACATCCAGTGTCATCCACTACTACTTTAAAAGTGTATTTGAACTTGAGTGGATGAATTAATAGTATTTTATTAGCGATTGAAAATGTGAACAAGATATATAAATATATATAGGGAGAATGTGAACTAATAATAGGAATTGAATAAGATTTATTTCCCTCTGTTGAGAAAAACATTTCAAAATTACATTTAGAAAAGTTTCAAAAGAAACGTATTATAAAATCTAATTTAACTGGATTTGTTTGATCTCAAAATCGAAAATCATTGTCTCTTGCGATATTATTGGTTTTAATATGTGGAATAAGATATGGCTAAATGAACTTCTTTCCTTTTTCTCCTTGATATTTGAGCAGCCTCGTAGCCAAGTAGCTAGCGCTCTGGCCTTTGGTATTACAGGTTTCAGGTTCGAATTCAGGTGGAGGGGGGTATGGATGTTTGTTAGTGGTATGGAATCTACTTTAAGCTGTAGGTCCCGGTCTGTTTAGCCCACGTGTGCACACCGTAGAGCGGCAAATCAAATCAAACAATCAATTAATTAATTCTTGGCTTAATTTCTGTCATCATTATCCTTCAATCACATCGAATCACCATTTCCAGTTGGTTCCTTTTGTTAACAAAATTTGTGATGACATTAAAGTCACAAATGTTTTTGTATTTAAAAAGTAATAAATCCTATAAAAACTGTATATATATGAGTTTTTATCTAGAAATGTTTTAGCTGTCTTTTAATACTTGATGAATAGTTTTTAAAAATTTTCTTTCGTTATGACTTCACCATCCACCTTATTTTTATTTAATGCCCCAAATGCACCCGAGGCTTTTATTCTATTCAAGGCTATTATTTCTATACAAACTATGTTCTGCATAAACTGTGCTTATTGGTTGAAGTGGAATGGTTCCAAATGGCAATGGCTTGAGATTATCGTCCGTAAAATGTAATTAGAGAAACAAAAAAAAAAAAGTATACTATAAGGAAGCATTCATTAGTTTAAATACGAATTATAATTAAAACAAAACACCACCCAAAAAAGTATATTTTAAAACTTTCTAAATTTAGTAAATTACTAAGTGTAAAAAAATTGAAAGTGTATATTAATCTAAGAAAAAAAAAGGAAACAAAATTCACTACTAAAATTGGTGGTAAGAAAATCGACCCTTTCCTTAAATCGTGCAAATAAATTTCCTTTTCCATAAAGATCACCAGCTCCCTCTGGTTGTCGGGAATTTTTAACAAAAGGATAATTCCTGCCTATTATTGGTGACTTTATGGAGTGCCTTGGTCGCGCAGCGACGACACCTCCACTTGGCGAATGGTGAACAGTGATTTGTGGTCGAGCACTTTGCCAATTGTAAGAAAAATTAAATAAATCAGAGAAGGAATAATAATTTCTAACATCAGAGAACAAAAACATTACAATTAAGACAGAAAGTCAAAGTTACAATAGAAGAGTAAAAATACAAAGAGAATAAAATAAAATCATCCCATAAGCAAAAATATTAAAAAAATTAAAGGAATAAGCACTGATGATAAATACAATAAACAAAATGCAATAAAAAGAAAAACATTAACGAGGCGACAGCGAAACCGAAATCGAAATATCTCCAGAAAGGAGGAAACTATTTGTTAATGTTAAGAATATAGCGCGGTCTTTTGCGATTTCTGGGTAAAGTGACGTCATAGTCGTATATTTTTAAATCATTTAGACGAGGTTAGTGGATCGGGAAACATAGTCATAAAAGTTTTTTGCAAGTTTCTGGACGAAAGCGCGAAACTAGGAGTAGCAAGAGAGTGCCGAATATCATTATTTCTGAAATACCAGGGTGCGTCAGTGATCATACGAATAATTTTATTTTCGTGCACGAGAAAGTTGCTATTGGCTGTAGAACCCATAATTCCTGCCTTTAATGTCCCTCTCAAGAAAACAGTTGTTTCGCGGTTCTTCTGAGTCGTTAGTATCTAGTGGGAATACAGCTTTAGTGAGTATATTGTCAACTCGAGCTGGAATAATGTACATTCAGATAATACATATCACCTTAAAATAATTTAGAACTTGCTTTCTGTTAAAAGTAAATTAATCATTTATATGTTGAAATGCGTATCTATGATATTTCTCAGAAAATTATGCCTTAATTTGTGGATTTTCAAATTTATTTTCACTATTTTAAATGGAGTAACATATTTACCCTTATTAAATATTTGCAATTGCATTTGTAAAAATTGTTAAAGAAAATCTGTTGAATATTAATGTAATCCAGTAATTCTCAACCTTTTATGTTTGTACTATTTACCTTAAAAAAACTTATTGTCATCATCATTGTTTATTTTTTTATTAGTGATATATACATATCAATTTCACTCAAAACTAATGGTTTTCGAATATCATTCTCTAAAAACAAAATGGGATTATTATTTTTCAATTAATAATATATATATTGAAAATAATGACTAAATAAATATTTAATCACTCTCTTGCTAAAAGCAATAAAATATTTGAATACCATTCATCATAAATTTAATAGCTGGTTCTGCATTTAATTCTTTTTTTCTTTAAGTATTATATAAAATTTGTCTCATTGCTTTCTAATCCATTAAAATGTATCTCGCTATATATTTTTATAATTACTTTGACAATTTCTTTATTCTTGTTTTATATTTTGGGTGCAAGAAATGCATTACACTTTCTTTTCAATTTGTTTGTGGTATCAACATTGCTGCAAAAATATTGATATAGTAATTTAAAATAAATTTATGGGCACTTAATATTTAGTTACAGTACGAAAAAAACAAATGTTTTTAGAGTATAAGATTAACGTGAAATTATTAAATTGGGTCTGTTTTAATGCAAAATGGAATCATTCCTTAAAAATTATATTTAGAGTCTCCTGTATGTCATTTGATTTTTAAATATCTGTTAGAGTTTCTATATTATGAATTAATTTTTATGTCACTACAATAAGATGTCGATGAAAATTAATGGAAAAGTTACAATTATTGAACCATCAGAAAGCTGAAACACTGGGATGTTTTATGCAATTGGCTAATTGATTTTCCCCACTATCGTATTAATGATTTCTCTTCAGTAATGTAATCATTTGATTTCTGGAACATTGCAAATTTTTTCGTTATTTAGATTTTTTTTTTTAAAATTTTATAAATGCTTTGAAGACAATTGACATAAAATAATAATTATTGATGACTAATCAAATGACATATAGGAGACTCTAAATCCCTGATTATCTATTCAGGGATTTAGTCCCCTGTGTGTCATTTGATTTTTAAATATATGTTAGAGTTTTTATATGATGGAGTAATTTTTATATCTTTAATAATCAGGTGAACTGAACAGTTAGTTATGTCTCTCGACGACACCGTTGAGTCTAGTTCAGCTCTTCAAATACAGTGAGTAAGCTTTACAAAGAGCCTAAGATATAAAATAGTTCTATTATGAATACTTACATGTCATGGAAAAACCTATGTCATTTATATAGAGAATGTAATTGTTTGTCAGAAATTTTCTAAAGTCATATCTTTTTATTTTGCATACTTCATGTTTATGATTATACCAAAAAAAAGGGAAACTGTATTTCTTGATCCATCCAATGCAAAGCTGAAACTATTCTTCTATAACAATATTATCCTAAAATCTCCTTGACAGAAAACAATTGATTGTCGCAGAATTATTCTTTATTGAATTGATCTTGTTGATTTTTCAATTTATTATAATTTATGTTGCATGTATCTTTCAAACTTGCTATAATAATTGTTTGAAAAATATTAGAGAATTTAAAATCTTTTTTTTTAATGAGAAGTGGGAAAATAATATTATTTAAATTCATAATTAGTTGATGACAAAGAGGCTGGCTTAAAATAGCAAATTTTATTACATTAATAGAGTAATATTTTTAAGAGAGAAATTACTATCAGAGTTGCATTATCATATTTCAAGGATTCATCATGCAATCATTTATTTTTTATATCACCTAAGCAATTAACATGATTTACTGCTGGTATTTTCATGAAATAATATTAGTTTGTCACATCTACTTTAAATAAAAAAGAATTTCAAATGTTATGAAATAAAAATTTGAAAATTACTGATGATTATGAAAACTAAATCACTTTGAACAGTAATTAAAACTTACTTTTCAAATCTGTAGCAAGTGTGATATAATCATTATATAAAAAAAAAATTCTCATTTTTCTCCCCTTGTATCCCTTGCTTTGAAATATTGCATTATATATATATAATGCATTACTTAATTTACTTTCATTTTGTTATTTAGGATACATATAGATGTTCCTCAAAAAAGAAAAAGGACAAAAATTGTTACCATTGATAATGATGACAGTGATTGTGCAGTTTTCTCTAGTGATGATGAGTACATTCCAACTCCCAAAAAGATAAAATCTGAGGTTAATGTTAAAAAAAAAAAGCCGAAACCAAAGGTAAAATCATCTCTTTATTTATAAGATTATTTTCTTTGTTATTGAAAACTGTATTTTATTTATATATTCTATGAAACTTGTTACAAGTAATCTATCCTTTCTTAGCTCCTTAAGTTAAGCAACTTTTATAGCAGCTTTGCAAATTATAGTCTTAATAAAGTGAATATGCTGTTTTGATAAAATATTTTAAATCTGTGTACTCATCTTTAGAGATTTATTTTACAGAAATAACAAATTATGCCATTCCACTTATACATAACAAAATAGATTGAAATGTATTATTTTTTTAATGTATATTTACAAAAGAAAAAAGTTTTGAATGAAGCTTCATATTATAGCTTATTAAATATTACTAAATTAAATTTTAGCTTAATATTAATTTAATTTAGCTTTTTAGTTTCCAAACTAAAAAGCTAAATTATGTAACTGCGTGAAATGTTCATAGTGTTGATATTTCTTATTTTCAGCTTAATTTTACCTACGGAGAAGTAAAGTGAATACCTTAAAACAGTATTTTCTTTCATTCACTAACTTCATAATTTGATTAGAATTCATTATTAAAAATAGAATAGTTTCATAATGTAATTGAAACACATAAAATTAATTTTTGTGGATTTAGATTTCTTAATAATTTAATATCTGTGAAATGCATTTTTCATATTAAAATCAATCGTTAACTTTTTAATTATTTGTTTCTCAAAATATGTTTCAAAAATCAGAAAGAGCCAAAGCCTAAGGTTGATAGGAAGAAACGTACTGCTAGAAGAAAAAAGAAAACTTCACTAAATTCTGTAATTGCTACTGAAAATGATGATCAAAAAAATCTGATTGATACACCTAACGTAAGTTTTTGTAGATTCAAATTTTTCTAAGTTACGCTTAGGTTTACTATAGTACATTTTTAATTTAAAAATATTTTTCTTTAATTTAACTACTTTGTATTTTAAAATGTGTTGTAATCTTTAGAAAGAAACAAAGCCTAAGGTTGTTAGAAAGAAACCTGCAACAAGTACTGCTAGAAGCATAAAGAAGAAAAGTACACTAAATTCTGTAGTTGATATTGAAAATGATGTTCAAAAAGATCCAATTGAAACACTTAATGTAAGTTTTCAGAAATTTAAATTTCTCTACATGGATAAGTTATACTTAGGATTATTATAGTACATATTTAATTTTACTATGTTATATTTTAAAATTTTTTCTAATTATTAGCCAAAAAGTTAATGTACTATAATAAGCTTAAAGTTGTTATAAAGAAATCTACAATGAGCTCTATAAGTGGCCTAAAAAAAGGAAATTTCTTTAAATACTGTAAATATATTTGAATATGTTAATTTGTTTGAAAAAATAATTAATGTCTTACTAATTTGGATTTCTCAATATTTTAATAGCTCTAAATTAACTAAGACGTAGATAAATTCAATTTGTAGTTTTACACTTTTCATTTAAAAGCTTTTCCATGATTATATTATCTTATCTATTAATAAGTAATTAGTAATACTTTTTAAAGATTTAATTTTTAAAAATGTTGAAATTTACATGAATAATTAATTTTTTTAAAAATTAAATTTATTTTAATCTATTATTATTAAACTTACATAAAGGTATTTATATAATCTTGTAAACTGTTTTTTTTTTTTTATTTATATTTGTTTTAAATAAAAAAAGTTTTTAATATTAATTATATGAGCCCATGTTTAAAAAAAAATCTAATTATTTAAAATTATCAAAATTTATTTAACTGTAAAACAAATGAATTTTTTTTTTTTTTTTTTTAATTCAAGATATTTTTACAGAATTTTAGAATAGTGTGAAATATTTTTAATGAAAATAATGGGCTGATAATGTTTGTTTGTTTGTTTTTTTTACAAAGGTGAAAAGATAAAAGAAATGCTTAATTTTTTAATCTGATATAATATTTCATAAAAAAAAAGGCCTTAAATATTTTAACATAAGACAGTGTGTATTTAATAAAAATTTCAAAACATTTTTATCTACTAGACAATAAATGGTGACGAAGATGAAATACCAGGATCTAAGCAAACGAAAACTGATGCAGAGCTAGAAAAATTAGTTTCTCAAGCTGTTAATAAAGTAAATATTAAAACTTATAATTAAATTATTTTTTATAGAGTTTTGTAACATTTTGTGTTTTTTAACAACAACATTGAACTTTATAAAAGCTGATGTAAAACTTATGTATTTGTTTTAATTAAATGTAAAACTCTTCTTCCATTAAATCATTATTAAAAATTTGATAAAACTGAAGATATGAATCATTCAATAGCAATGCTAAAAGTTTTAAGGAATTTCAAGAATTTATACATTTATAGTAAATTTCAAAGAAATAGAAATATCTAGCCCATATAAATTACTACTTTGAAGATTAATAATTTGTATGCTGAATAATACTGTAGATAATAAGAGTGCTAATTTTTTTTTAATGTGGAAATTTTTCTGGGAAATAAATAAAAAATTCTTTACTTAAATATAATTTAAAACTAATATATTAGTATTTATATATGTTTATCACTATTGTATACTTCAGAGGAAACTTTGTCTTTAAAATCTTCAACAATTAACTCTAGATTTAAGGAATCTTGTATGTATATAATGTGGCTGACGTAGTCTGCACTTTATAACATCTGGCAAATGTTTTCTTGGCAATTTGGTTATTGAAGCAGTATTTGATAGTGAATACTATTTGTATTTTTTATGCAAAATGAATCTCTTATTATTTTTAATTTTAATTAATTAACAATTGTTGTGCTAACAAAAACATATAGCTTGTATTACTGTTGAACTAAGAATAATTTATGCCTTCTTTTTGACTAAAGCAAAGATGATTGTGTTTCAAAATCTGATGCTGCACATTCTGAAAAATTTGATTCTACTAATTAAAACTTTTCATGCTGTCATTTCAAAAATTTCATGTTGCACATTGCAAAATGAATGCATCTTTACTTAAAATATTAAATTCATCTTTTGAAATTGAGCTATAGTTTAAAAATTTGCATGATTTATGTAGGCAATGATGAAGTGCAACATATTAAGTGGATATGATTTTTCTTCGAATTTTATATTGAATTTTTTTTTTTAATATGGAGGGGGGAGGAGTGGTGAAAATAGTTTGTTTTATAGACAGCTTTTCGAAATTTTACATGCAGTTAAAAAAAAAATTCAGTTGTATCCATAATTATCAGTGATATAAAAATTCCCAAGAAATTTTAGCATAGCATAATCTCGTTGTTAAAAGTTATTTTCTCTATTTAATCTTTTTGCTAATGATTTTTATTTATTACTACCTTATATGTAAGTGTTTATATTATATGTTTTAATTATATAGAACAGATATTGACAACAAATTTTTTAGATAAGAGAGCATTAATGAAAATATGCTTAGGTTAGTGAATAATTTTATTTAAGAAATATAAATTATATCTCTACTAAATAAAAAATGCTGACATTGTTTTAAGCAGCAGCAAAAAAAAAAAAAAATATTTAAACATAAAAGGCAGTGTGTTTAATTAAAATTAATCTTTTAAAACATTTTTATAAACACACTGTAACTTATTATTTACATTTTATAAAGCACACTGTAAAATAATTAAGTTAATATTTTCTCTGAAAATGTGTATATGTTCAGTTTTATAATTAGTTGTGTTTAATTAAGTGTAGGATTCCAAATTAACATTATTAAATTGTCCCTCTATTTACATTTAATTGCATTCCTTCCTATATAACAAATGAAATCACCAAGATGTGAACAAAGATCTTTACAACTTTTTATAACAATTTTATTTGTATTTTCAATTTTGTTTTGAATGTATGTGCCTAAAAGTTTCAGTTTGATCTTCATAAGTTCTGATTCTTAGGCCAAACAATTTGTTCAGTCATGGTATGATGAAGAAGTAGTTGCTGACTCTTGTCAGGTGCAGGTACAGCATGCAAAGAATGTTATTTCTCTTCTGAACCAAGACTGTACAATACCTTTCATCGTTAGGTATCGGAGACAGATGACTGGGGGTATGCAAGCTGAGAAAATCCGAGAACTGCAAGAATCTTATGAAGAAGTCAAGTATGACAAATAAATAATTTATTGTAATAACTATGCTAACTTCAGAAACACAGTAACTCACCGTGAACATTAAATATTATATATTTTGCATTATGCCTTTATATGCCAGAAGAAAATTATAAAGTATCTTATTTAATTAAGTAAAAATTCTGCACTCATAGTTATACAATATTGAAAGCATTGCCTATCTGACATATTTCTGAAATATCAACTCAACTCAGCTAACTGCTATTTAATGTAATGACATTCTTATTCCATCATTTTGTAAAGCTCCATAACCTTTTTCATGATCATGAACTTGATAAACCCTGCCTGAATACCATCCTGACTTAGTTATTATTATAGTAGGAATGTTCATATGTTTGTTGTTTTACCATAGCACTGAGGATTTACAAATGGGAAATAAAATATAGCACAAATAGTAATTCTAGTAAATTATATACATACTGAATAATTAAATTTTTGAGTTGTTATATTTTATTTAGCAATAATATTGCTTTTATTAATTGTTTATTGTCTGTATAAGTTATCCCCTCCACACACACTCATATATAATATGTATAAGGCACATTTTCTAGTTTATTTTAAAACATGACTATATTATGACCATCAATTGCATGAAAAATTGATAAGTGGCCAAGCTGGACAGATTTAAAATTTTTCTTTCAATGCAGTTTTGCTCCATATATATCTGACTAACATCTCTTACAAATCATTAATTAGTCCTTTGCTGCCTTTTTAAACGGATTTTTATTACTTATTGAAAGCTGAGGATATACTTATATTTCATGGTATTTTTGATAAACAATCAAAATTACAGACTCAATACTTTTTTATAGTTTTGGTCTCATTATCTTGTATATCTTATATATCTGTGAACATTTATATCTATTGTCTTAGATTAAATAAATAATAAAAGGACTAGATTAAAAAATTCTATGTATAAAAAATATTTTTTTTTTTTTTTTCAGACAGGTTCACAAGAAAGTTGATATGATATTAAAAACAATCAAACATGAAAAATTTGATGAAACTATTGCAGCTTCCTTTCTCTGTGCCAAATCTTTAGATGAAGTTGATCTTTTGGTGAGATTTCTTACTATTATTTATTATGTTTAAACATTTTCCTGTTTCATTTTTTTTTCATTTAATCATTGAAATTAGTTGGTATAATTTTTTGAAAAATATTGTATATTAAAAAGAAAATGTATAGAATTAACAAATATCAATTTTAATGCTTTTAAGAAGGAAATTTTCATAACTTAGGTGTATTAAATCATCATAACATAGAATATATCAAGGCATAATGTACATTTTTAATTATATATATATTTAAATTATAAACACTGTAGTGGACATTAAATATTTTTTTATGATTTTTTTTGAAATTGATTAATTCTATTAACTATTAAAAGTGCTTTAACTGTATGTATGTAATATTAACAAAAGTTTGGCAGAAATTTAAAATGTGAAATTTAATGTATTGTTAATTTTTTTTTATATATTGAGCTTCGTGTTTAGATTTATAAGATGGAAGTAGTTAGCAATAATTTTAATATGATAGTATTAATATAAATAATATTCCATCTTAAATAGATTAGAATCAGAATAGTTTATCTTTATTCTATAACTTTTATGTTAAATTAATTTATAAATAATTTTAAAATATGCAATCTTTTCCTTGCACAAGATTAAATTTCATTATAATATTTATTAATAATTTTCTAGAATATTTGTAAATTTTCAACTTAATTTTTTTTTAATTAAATAAAAATTCTTTAAATTAAATTTTTTTAAATAAATTTTTAAAAATTTGAGTTTATTACATTTTTTTATTTCATTCAACATGAGAGAACATAATATCAAGATTAAAATATTTTTTAAAAAAAACTACTTTATATAAAGGGATATATTTATATCATTTTGATAAATCGTTAAAAAATATACAATATGCATATTAATTTTCTAGAAACATTTTAACAAAGGAAATATTCTCCATATTTATTTTTAATACAATACCAAGTGTGGTCAGAGCTTATAACCAGAGCCTCATAACCTTCCATATTTCTTTTTTTGGGAGCCATGCTATATTTTTAATAAAATTAGTTACAATAGCTAATATTTAGATATAGATATTATGCTTTAAAAAATATAGCCAAAAATTTTGTAAAATAAATACAATTGAGAAAAAAAAATTAACGAAAAACAAAATATTTAATAATTATAAGTTCGGTCGACTTTCCATATAATTTTTTTAAGTCTGTGTGTAATTTGTCTAGGCTGTTCTCAGCAATTCTTTAAGATGTTGATTAATTAATTATGAACATATTTTGAATTGACAAACTTCATAGTCGAGTATAAACTTTCACAGGATTTTGTTTTACCAAAAAAAAAAAAAAAAAATAGTCATCACACTACTTCCATTAATTTAGCATACTTTATTTCTGGTGCTAATTTCAAAAATTCAGTCAGGGAAAGAGATTTGTAATGCCTTATCTTTCTTGCATTTCTTAAGCATGTGGCAATATACAATATAAAATACAATACAATATACGTCATAAAAACCAAGTTAAGTAATTAATACAATTTTTGGGGCAAATTTAATATTAAAAGAGGCTGTCTTTCAGAGCTGCATTTGCCCATCATTGATATATACTGTGATATTTGCTGTAGGGTATATGCAGTAACATTGTCAACTTTATCTAGATTGTTTAAAGTTATTCATCTAATGTATTAAAATAATTTTGGTAAACCTTTTCCTAACAAAATATAACTTTATTATAGAATAGAGTGCTGCTTTCTTACTAGAAAAGTAAAGTATTAGTAATGGTAGATTCAATTGTATTCACAAGGAAATAGATGGCATTTCTTATATTTGCTTTGATTCTGCAGAGATGCTATATCATTCTAAACATATTGAATATTTTGTTTGTGATTTACTAAAAAAGTTATATAAATAAGATGGTAATGAGTTAAATGGATCTCTTTTATTTATGTGCAAACTAAATTGATTATAATATGCAATGATAGTTTTTGTCCTTAAAAAATATAAATTTAAAAAGGAGCATCTCTTGCATATTAGTATATAGAGCATTTAAAATAAAAATTTAATTATTGCAATAAGATAAACCTTATTATCTATAAAGTTATGGCTACTGTTTTGGAAAGTAAATTTTTTCATTTCCTTGATAATTTTTTTCTTATCCTTGATCACTTTTTTTTTCTTATCCTTGATCACTTTTTTTGTTTCCGTGAACACTTTCAATATTTCTTATTGTTGTTTTTTTTTTTTTCTTTAATTTCTTTCATGTGCTTTTTTTTTATAAAATCATTTGTAATTCTATAGTTTTTAATTTTGGTTTCATTTATTTTCTTTTTTTTCAGTTTTGAACGTTTTTTGACGAATATAATTTATTGCCTTAATATGATTTATTGATACTTTTTCTTTCTTTGTTTAAAATTGTTCTACTAAATTCTACATTTTTATGAGTAACCAGTATTATCAACCAAACCGAATTTTTTTATTTCAAGTATGCACCATTTAAACCAGGTGGTAAAAGGACATTGGCTGAAAGGTCAAAACAACTGGGTCTTGAACAATTAGCAATGGAGTTGTTTGAACTCAAGAAATCTCTCAATGAAATAAATCTGCAGTCGCTTATCAAACCTGTTAAAGGTAAATACATTTCTTCAATAGCAACAAAAAATTAGCCAAGATATTTCATTGAATTTAAGCTCTATTAGCACTAGTAATGTTAAAAGTACTTAATTTCATTTTTTATTAATTTTCTATTGATAAATAATTCATTTTAAAATTTTAAATAGCAAAATTTTATTTTATAAAATATTTAAATTTTCTTTACTAAGTGAAAGCAGAATAGAAATTAATAAAAAAAAAAATTTTTTAATAAAAACTTTAAAATTAAAAGAGGTTTATTTATCATTTTAAATTTTTTTTTATTATAAATCAACATACTCCAAAAAATCCTCTCAAAACTTTTTTTTTTTTTTTTTATTTGTTTTTACTTGATTATGTATTTATAGGTTTACAGACTGAACAAGAAATTCTATCTGGTTTGCAGCACATAATTTCTGATAAATTATCTAAAGACAGAAAGGTGCTTGATTTCTTAACAGAAAAGTATGTAATATTTCATTTTTTTAATACCTTAAAAGTTTGTAATATTTCATTATTTAATATCTTAAAAATGTATAATATTTCATTGTTATATTATTTAAAAATTTAATTAAATGTAATTTTAAAGTCTTCTCTATGTAGTATTGGAATCCTATTTATAAAAAGTGAATTAAATGTTTCAATTAGTTTGGTTATGTTTAATTTCCTTTTTCTTATTAATAATTTTTTTTTTTTAATTTTTTTTTCAATGATAATTTACAGAAAGAAAATAATTACTAGGTTTTTGTTTAATAATATTTGTTTTGAATTGTGCATTGTAAATCTAATATTCATCAAATAAACTATGTGGGAAATATACTGATATATTTTTGCAGTTATTTTTACAATATTTTTGTTACTCTAATAAACATATTGATTTAACAGTTAATATAAGAATAAGATTTTAAAATGTTATATTGTAATTTATAACATAATTAGAAATTAGTGGCTATAATTTTTTTAAGTACAATACCAATTAATATTATTTAAAATACAGTAATTTCTCCTACACATTCAGTACCATACCAAGCCGAATTAGTTATTTTTCCTGCAGTGATCATGCTAGTTTTAAGGAAATTAGCAAAGATAAATTACTAGAAAAAATTTAAAAGATCAAAATATTCATATTTAATGTATTTAGTATATCTGTTACTTGTAAATCATAAACATGTACTTGTTTAAGGTGCACATATTTAATGAAAATGTGAGCAACATAGTGTCCCCATCTGGCAGTAATGTTCAACAAATCAATATTAAAAAAATATGAAAGTGAAGGCTTAATTGATGCCAAATTATAGAATGTACCAAACTATTGAATTCGAATAAAGAGAAATTAATGCACTATGTGGCTTAATCAACTAATTGAAATGCTCCTTAGATTTTTTAATTCTTACACCTTTTACTTTTTATTGAAAAAAAAAAACATAAAACTTAATTATTTAAAAAAATATATACACACACGTATATATTTGATTCCACCCTTTTTTTCCTAGATGTCGTTACTCCTGCTACTTGTATTTATTAAATGTAGTAACACTTGTATTTGGCAGATGTGACAGTAGGCTTCATTTTTAGTATCTGACATTGGTTATAAGCATAAACAAGTATTACATTTACTTGATTGAAAATAACAAATTTTATTACTAACAAACATAATTTGTGGGAAATTTATTATGTTATTTTACTGCAAAAAAGTGATCCAGAAACATATTCTTTGCTTGCAGAAATTTGCAGTGATCATGCTCCATTGAATACAACTGATAAAGAATAGTTTCAACATTTTAAAAACGACGGTTTTAACACGGACAAAGAGCATGGAAAACCAGCAAAAATTTGACGATGCAGTATTTGAAACATTATTCAATGAAGATCAATTCAAAACACAATCAGAATTAGTTGATGCATTAAGTGTTATTGAATAATGTGTTTCACAACATTTACAGAAAAAAATGAATGGGAATGATTCAAAAACAAATAAATTGGTTAACATATAAATTTAATGAAAGAAACATTGAATATCAAAAAACAATTAGTGAAATGCTGTTTGAAAGAAAGGGGCAGGTTGCATTGGATCATAACTAGTGAGGAAAAATGAATATATTTTTACGAAAATCCTAAACGCAAAAAATCTTGTGTGAATCAGATCCATCACAATTAAAGCAAAATATTCATGGTATCAAATTTATGCATTGCATTTGGTGGAATCAGGAAAGTGTGATCAATTATGAATTGTTGAAACCGCCTGAAACTGTTATTTGCATTGTATACCTACAACTAATGTGTTTGAAGTGAGCTATACAGAATGGGAAAATAGATACAATAAATTAATTCTTCATTATGACACTGTCAGGCCACATGTTGCTTAACAGGTTAAAAAAATACTTAAGAGGGCAGAATTGGAAAGTATTACCACCTGCATATTTACCAGACATTGTGGGATTAAAAAACATACACCTAATTCTGTTTTTACACGATAGATACATTCCCAAATAATATCTATAAAAAATATATTTCATCTATGGAAAAATAGAAAATTGGCTCAGTACTAGAAACCAGGAAAATAATACAATAAACCATGAGTTTTCATGTTAGGGTCTTATTTCATTTCATAAAGATTGCACATGGATAATATAAATTAAATCATTTGAAGAGGGAGAAAAACATGTTACTAATTTATGAACATAAAATTCGGTCGTATCGGAAAGGATTTTTTTTTTTTTTTTTAAATATATTCTGGCCAAACAGCTTTCCAACATGTATTCAGAGTTAATGGTCATTAATTCAATTTGATTGATACAATCCATAATTAAAAATTTCTTCCACACATCAAAGACTGTTAGTGTTTCATCATTCAGTTTGTCCAAAACTGATTGAAATATTCATTTTATGTAATATATTTTAAATGTTGAAATTATACCTTAATCTGACGGTTATAAAAATAAAAGTAAAGCAAAATTTTCTTAGAAATTGGGTTGATCGAGGTAAATCAAAATATGTTGTGTATGCAAAAAGAGAATTAAATATTTTTCTAATTCTTATTAAATCAAAATTGTAGAAAAACAGAATTGAGCATCTATGTATTAACATATTCCTATGTATATGTATTAGTTCTTTTGTTTAGATCGATGCTGTCAACCTTTTCTGAAACTAAGTTCATTTCTTATGAAAGTATAGAAATTTAGCTGAATAATTGAAACACCTCTAATCTCAAACTTTTACAGTGAAGAAATACATGAACCGTTCTGAAAGATGGGTGAAGATTGTAACTTCAAATGTAGCAGACTTTCAATAAATTTGATTTTTGTCTTTATTAATCGGAATAAGGGCAGATTCACATTTGTACACATGATAAATTTAAAATATGTTACTTCAAAATTTTCTGCAATCTATATTCATCAAAAAATAGTTCTTGATATTTAAATAGTAAAAGTAATTCATCGTGTAATTAATGTATCATATTTCTGTAATAAAAATTAATATTTTTTTTTTTCTTGGGGCATTTAAGATTTTATTTTAATCTATTTAGGAAACGTCATCCACAGATTCATATTCTTAGTGCTAAATCTGCAATTGCTGATAAAAATGATAGAAGAGCTTTTGTAGAAGGAAAATCAACTGAAAATTTTAAATATGAAAATTATTATCAATCAAATTTTCAAATTAATACTGTTGCTGCACATCAGGTAAGTTTTCTTTTCAGTTAGATACTATCATTCATGTATAATTATTTTTTGTGTAATGGATTTAATTTGTTTCTCAGTTATATCTAATTGTTCAATGTGCAGTAATCTCTATTTAATCTACATGATCGGAACCACGATCATGTCAAATGAGGGATTTTGCTGGATTATCAAGTGTTAATATAAAGAGAATATCAAACATTATACTGAAGCCAAAACTGGCAGTTACTATAATACTGAGCAAAAATGTGAGCAGCATTATTTTGCTATCAGGCAGTCTAGGTTAACAAAGGCCTGAATTCATTAAAAAAAACATATAAAGGTAAAGGCTCAATCACAGCCAGATTACAGAATGTGCCAAACTATTGAATGCTGGATTAAAGAGGGTTATTGCGCCAAGCAAAACAGAGAAAAATAAATGTAAATTACCAAATGTTCCAAAAATTTTTAACATTCGACTTTTTTGTTGAACTTTGAATATCTCCAAATGTTTAAATGAGTTCACTGATGAACCATTTACTTTTTACCCTACAGATCTCATAAAAATATTGCAGATCAAAAATTTTAATAACAGAGCATTTCAGCATTCGTTTCTTTATATCCTAATTCTAGTTTCAAGGTTTTGTTTGTAAACCATTAGAGGAATAAAAATGTTAATCTGACACTTATTTGATTAATTCTGTATATTATATTAATTAGAATATCATTTTCCCCTTTTAATATCATTTTATATATACCATAATTTCTAAACAGGAAATTTTAAAATAACAAGTTATGACTTAATTTAAATTGTCTGGAAAATTCTTTACTTATTATAATAATTGTTATTTTTTATTAAAATTTTTTTGACCAGAATATATATGTTCAGTTGAAATATGCAAGATTATTAATTTAATATAAAATCAACCAATTATCACGATGCACAATTTTCACTAAATGATGATGATTCTTATGTAAAGAAATGATAATAAAAAATACATATTTTGTAAATTTTATAACTGTGAAAAAAAAAGCTGAAAATTGAAAGAAAATTTGCTTTAAAAGTTTAAGTATAATTATTATGCAAATAATTATATAGTTCCCATGCATATTTTTTTATGCAGTCAAAAGCATTGATTAAAAGAAATATAATTGTCTTGTTTTGTTCAGATTATGGCACTGAATCGTGGTGAAAAGCAAAAAGTTTTGACTGTTAAGATCCAAATTCCTTCCTCATTGAAAAAGGAAATTATTAGTTTTATATGGACTAAATTCTTTTCTAAGACAATGGATGAAAAAACCTACCAGTTTATAAAAATTTGTGTTGAAGACTCATATGATCGCCTTATTGAACCCTTTCTGTGTCGTCAAATTAGGTGTGTATAAACATTGGTGATTTTTTTCATTTAAAATTATTCCAATTTTGTTTTTCTAATTTTATGAATTTACTAAATTAATTTTTTCATCTTACCTAATCTATAGTTGTATTCTTTTATGTCTAGTTCTATTTATTGTTATTGTAAATACTAAACATATTTTTCTAATTTAATTAGTAGTTTTTATGTATATAATCTATTCTTCAAAATGATTAGATTGATTTGTTTTTATTGCATTTTATGCAGCCTTATGCATTGTCATGTATTTCTAACAATATCAATGTTATTAATTGCTGGCTATGTTTATATAAACTCTTCCAATAACAAAAATAGTTTGCAATAGAAATATATGAAAATATTAATAAGGATGGATATGTTTTTAAAGTTTATAAAGTGACTAGTTTTTAAAATTGACTTCATTCCACAGGGCTGATTTTTTAAACAGTAAAATCCAAAAGAGTGTCCTATCTCTCAAAAATTGTAAAAGGAAGAGTAATAGGAAAGAATTCATAAAAAAAAAAGTTTTCCTCTTTTTCATAACAATTATTCATTTCATAGAAATTTACTGTTATAATGATTTTTTAATCTATTTTCGTATTCATTTAAAATATATCATTTATTATAATAGTTTCAATTTAATTATTCATAATTAATTATAATTTGTCTTTCAAAATGACTTAATGTCCTATTTTTGTTGACATATCCTAATTTATATTTTGCTTATTCTTAAATAGTTTTTAATTTTTGTGTAATTGTAATTGATAATCAAGACAATATATATATTTCAGTAATTCTTCAATATTAACAGAATGATTTTATTGATCTTTTTCTTTAACATTTAATATTTTTTTATAATCATAATTTTTACTTGGAATATGCTTTCACTATGTATATTATTAAAGACTTTTTTCTATTTTTAGGGGTTAAGATGTTTTTTTATTATTATTATTATTTATGAGATATTTATAGTGCAACTACTTCATAAAAAATTAATGCTATTATGGATATGATTTATTTGGTTTTATAATATTTTATATTTTCATATATTTCATATTTTAATTTTAATCATCTTATAAAATTTATAAGAATTTTAAAACAAAAATTAGAAAATGTTCAATTTCAGAGTTTTTTTTTTTTATAGATCTGAACTATCCAAAAATGCTGAGAAAGAATCCATTAATGTATTTGGATCAAATGTTCGAAGCTTGCTATTGACTCCTCCTGTGAGGGGCAAGACAGTAATTGGAATTGATCCAGGTTTTGCACATGGCTGCAAAGTTTCATGTGTGTCATCTAAAGGGGAAGTTTTAAAAACAGATGTTATTTATCCACATACAAGAGGTAAAATCCATAACAGCACTGCCGATGTAGGGAAACTTAGAGCAATGATTTCTTCCATTGGTGCTGAAATAATTGCTATTGGAAATGGAACAGCATGCAGAGAAACAGAAGTATGGCTTTCTAATTTAATAAAATCCAATGCTTTTCATCCTTTTATTGTTAAATATTGCATTGTGAATGAAAATGGGGCCTCCATATACAGTGTGACAAAAGAAGCAGAGGCAGAGCTACCAGATATGGATCCAAATCTAAGAAGTGCAGGTAAATAGAATAATCATATTCAGATTAGTCTCTTATAATTTTTCTTATACTGTAAAAGATTTTTTTTTTCCCTTTCATTTTATTATTAAGAATCAACAAAAAAATGTGAAATCAAGTTTCAAATTCAATAAAAAATAAAATTTAAATTAATTATTGTACTTTGAAAAAAAAAAATGGATCATAATACAAGTTCGATCACTAATAGTGTGGAAATTTGGTAAGCGGCAGTTTTGTAGGGGAGTAAATTTTTTTTTTTTCCAAAGCACCTTTGCACAGCATTTATTTGACTAGCATCTCTAGTAAATATTCAATTCATCTGTTACTGCTATTAAACTGGATTTTTATCATTCCATGCTATCAGTTGTCAGCCTATAATAAATTTTAATATAAGCTCTCTAAGGATTGAAGACATTGGCACCTCTGTCTTCTCTTGATGTTGTTTGGAGGTAGAGGAAGTATTTAAAAAAAAAAAAAAAAAAGTATATGTGTTGAAATGATCTCCAATCAATACCATTTAGACAAAAATGATAAATATTACCATCACTTGATATATTTCACTGTATTTTATAGACAAATGTTCATTAGAATGTCCATTGTACAACAAGGGGAGCTCATATTGAAATATGTTAGGTATTATTAGAAACTTGATTATTTTATGGTTTTTTTTATGTCAAAATAAAAGTGTAAATCTCATTTATACTGTTAATTTTTTAACTTTGATATTGCAGTCAGCTATTTTAATGTCTCTGTATTATAGTTTTAACTTGCTTTATAGGCAATCTGGATTTATTCTTTGACCAATTTTTTTCTATAGAGCTTTATAGATAAAAATATAGTTCTTTGTTTAAACAAAAAAACTGTTAAATCCTGGAAAAATAAAATATTTGATAACAGCAGAAACTTAGCAATTAGTTTGTTCTATCGAATTAAAAATCATAATAACTGAATTTTTATTCAAGTTATTTTTGGTTAGTAATATATAAATAATGAGATGTGTTTTCCTTACCTTAAATAAAATATTTAAATAGTTATAATATTAGGTCTTAAAATAATTAACATTTTTGATAAACTGTATATATATATCTTGAAGTAAAATGATAATGTACAAGTATTCACTTATTCCGTATAATAAAAAAAAATACAAAAAGCATCTAAATGCTTGACTTACAAAAGCAACATATTGCTTTTTGAAAACATTTTTCAAAATATATTACCAAAAATGGTTTATATGAGCTTTTTAAATATAAATCTTTAGTCGTGGTGCTATTTTAATTTCATAGTTCCAAAGTTAAGTGGGCGAAAACAACCCAACTTACTTATAGGAAAATGGAAGTTGGAAAATGTTCTTTAGCAAGTAAGTATCAAAAATTTTGACAAAGTTTGTTTTTAAAATTCTTGTAAAACAATATCTAATTTTTATATAAAACACAAATAAAGTTCAGGAATTGTTCTTCATAAATTGTCATTTTGAGTTCAGTGTGTATTACTGACTGAAAGAAGTCCTAACCAAATGATTAATTTTTTTTTAATGTATGCCTTAATAAAGTAAACAGTAAAGTAATTTTTTACAGTAAGTACTTTATAAAATTCATGACAACTGAAGGCTTTGTTCAAAAATTTTCGATGTTTATTTTTTATATTTCTAGCGTATGTTAGTTTAGCTTTAATCTGCTGGTATTATGCTGTGCTACTTTGTTAATGATACTAGGCCACTTTACAAAATCATTAAAGATTTCATCAAAATTTACACAATCAGTCACTAAGTCAGTTGCATTGTCTTCTTGCATTGATTCTGTTGAGGAATATTATAAAAAACGCATTAATTCTAATTGTTGGTGAAATTTCAAACATGCAGTTTTTGAAACAATCTATACAGGCTTGTAAATGTTTTATTTTTTTTTATTCTAGTATCGATTGCTAGAAGACTTCAAGATCCTCTTTTAGAATATGTAAAAATAGAGCCCAAACATTTAGGTGTAGGAATGTATCAGGTAAATATTTATCTTCTTTCATTTTTACATTTTTTTAATGAAATTTTGTTTTAACTTTATGTATTTCTCTCTAGCATGATGTTTCTGAAGTACAGCTAAAAAAGACTTTAGATAGTATTGTTGAAGAATGTGTGAGTTTTGTCGGTGTTGACTTGAATGTATGTTCTGAAATTTTGTTAAGGTAATAGGTTATTTTATTACTTATATTAATAATTTATAATATATAAATATTAATTATTTTTATTAGATATTTAGATTGTTTATATTATTTATTAAATGCATATTATTATACATTTAATAATTAATATTTCTGTATTTGTTAATGGATAATATTTTCCGTATAAAATGGCTTTTATGATATGTGTAATTTATGTAGAAACAAGCATGTAAAACAGGGATGGCCAATTGTCTTCAAGTTGGATTTAATTTATAGAACACCATCATAGGACAGATCTAGAGTTTCTTTCCCAAATTGGAATTACCTATGGGAAAAAAAATATTCATGTTTCCATAATCACACTTCACTTTCTAATCATGTACTAATAGCTATTATATATTTGCTAATAATGTAATAATAGCTATTATATAGTACCATATATTTATGCTAAAATTGACTTTTTTAACAAAGTCCCGAATACCAAAAGAAATAGTCCCTTCATCCTTGTGAATGGTTACTAGCTTTGTTTTTAAACAAAAAAAGTTTACTTATGGATAGTTTATGGTAAATTATCAGAAATTGTATTTGCTACATCTTGAATATTTGTAGGTCATGTTTTTTTCTCCTTCCACAATTTTTAAAAACATTGTCATGCAGATATCCCAATTATTTAAATAGCTATATAAAGTATTAATAAATAAAATGGTAATAAATAAGTATCTGCTGTTAAATGCTTTCATGGTTTTCAAGACAGTTATTTTTAACAAAAAAAAGCAATAATTGTAATTATGTTGCTGTTTGTATTTATTCTAACAGTATTCTTAGAACATTTTAGACATATGAAGTATTAGTTACATGATTTATTTTGCATTTTGTGACCATTTTCTTTTTTTTTCCTAACAATAAGGTAAAAAAAAAATTCCTTAGAAAATTATTGATATATTAAAAATTCAAGAAATATTTTCAAAACTTTATTATTATTATTATTTCATATATAAGTTGAGCAATAAAATTGTCCATATTGAAGAAACATTAAATTATTATAAAATTTTGTTATGAAATAAATGTTTTAATAAGGATATGGGGACCAACTTAAAATCATAATTTCTTTGTAGATGTTAAGATTTTTTATAGCACTTATTTTATTCATTTTTTTTTTTATTCCAATTACATAGATATATTTAAAACATGATGAAATTATTGAAGTTATTGTTTTGTTTCAATGACAATCTGCATTTTTATTTTTATTTCTTAAGATATTCTTCACTTTCAATGATTAAAAGTTCTTAATATTCTCAAAGATTTAAATAAATTGTGCTTAAAAAAATCAAAGATGCAATTAAGCTATGAAACATTTCCTTTACTATCCATAATATATCCTATATGCGACTCGATTGTTTTTTTTTTTTTTTTTTTCTTTCTTTCTTTCTATATATGTGACTTAGTCGTCTGATCTAAAACTTTTTGGTGATGTTAAATATTGCATTGTTATTTGCATCAGTTTTATTTAATTCTTATTTTTTACAGGAAAATATCTGGTTTAACAGCATTAAGAGCTAAGCAAATAGTAGAATGGAGAACTAAAAACTCCTGCTTTGTGAATCGAGAACAGCTTCTAGAAGTTAAAGGGTTGGGTCCAAAATCTTATGAACAATGTGCAGGTTTCGTCAAGATTTTACCCGAAACCTGTACATCAAATGTGTAAGTTTGCTTGAACAAGTTATAAGAATCATTGTACTCTTTTTCTTATTTATATGCAATGTTCATTTGTGGTCAATTTTAAACCTGCAGTTTTTCAAGATTTTGACTATACATTGAACTGAAAACATTTCTTAAAAAAAACATTTTTCACTCTCTCTTTCTCTTTCACTTCTGTACTTGTTGAGCACCTGATTAGTTCTTGCTCTGTTTTGTTAATAAAATCAAATATTTTATATGCAGGTTGATCCATTTTAATCATAAATCATCATCAAAATATATAATAATTTTAAAGTTATACAGGTAGTTTTGTAGAATCAATTATCAAAGCCAATTTTGGAAATATCCTTTATATTATCATAAGCACAATTAAACAAATTGCACAATGTGCTATAATGCTTTCTGTGTATAGTATATGTAGTAGTATTGTCAACTTTATTTTGCTATGTTATGCAATTCATCCAATATTTTTGGATAATTTTACTATACATATTTTGCAGAAAACATCATAGAATATGTTACAGCAAGTTTAATTTGCTTACAGAAGACTGGACATTCCTAACATTTGCACAGATAAATGGTTTTCAAAATAATTGAGTAATTTTTATAATTACTCGAAATTTTTATTATCTATTGAAATTTTTTATAAATAACATAGTAATTGTTCAAACTAATCACCTTGTATCATGTTTCAATTAATAATGTATAAAATAACACCTGAAGCTTATCCACACTTAAAAAGGACAATAAAAAACATATTTTTTTATGAATATTAAGTGGTATGTAATGTTGAACATGAAATGGTATTGATTTTTTTAAATAATTATCAGAATATTAGAGCCACAATTAATAGAGAATAATTTAGTTTTTAGTGTATTACATTTAAACACCAATTGTTGGTTTATTTTGACCTTTTTTTATCTGTATCTGTTGTATATTTTACAGTTCTCCTGGAACTCAAGACACTAGAAAGAAAAAAACTAGTTTCAAAATTAACCCTCTGGACAGAACCATTATTCATCCTGAATCATATGCTATTGCTGAAAAGTAAGCACTTTTTCTCAGTGTAGTTCTTAATACAGTAAGCTCTCTTTAATCTGGCATTTGATAGTTTGGCACATTCTATAATTTAATATTGATCAAGCCTTCATTTTTGTATAGTTTTTGTCGTTTGTTAAACTTGACCACCAGATGGGGACACAATGCTACTCACTTTTTTCGCCCAGTGCTTATCTGCCAGTTTTGATTTTGTTACAGTGTTGCACATTATGTACATGTTTTAGCATTTAAAATATATTAGCTGTTTTTATCTTTGGTTTCTCCCTTAAACTATATTGACACTTGATAATCTGGCAAAATCTCTAATTTGGCTCGGCCTTGATTCCTAACATTTTGAATTAAAGAAGATTACTGTATTTATAATTAAAGTCAATTGATTGAAAAAATTTGAAATCTTATAAAATCAAAAATAATTTTATTTAAGATGATTGTTTGCTTATATATTTTTTTTAACATATTTATTTGATGAATTTGATAATATAATTGGGGATTAAAAAATAAATATAAAATTTAATATTTAAAAAATTATTTCATGTAATAATGGATGTACAGTAGTAAAAATGTATAGAAATATGAAATAATATAATGTTTTTTTAAAATTAAGATCTTCGATAAGATTTGGCACACTGGCTTGTTCTTCAAATGTAAAAACTTAATTTTCCCTCTTATTCGCTAATCTAATCAATTCGTTCCTAAGCAACAGAATTTTTAAAGTTAAAATTGACAATTACATTTCTACCTCTAGAATAATCTCAAGTGAACTTGTGCAGGACTCACTACTATCACCTCAGTTGTTTATATGTACATAACGATTTCCTGTGTGCACCGCATATTAATATGGCTTTACATGCAGGTGATACAGCAATCATTATCCAGCATCTTCATAAATATAGTCTTTTAACTAGAATTCAAGATTTTATCATGAAAAGAACTTGGCTGTGCTTATGAAAAGTTGCTATTTTGTCCACTGTGTATTAATTCACTTTCACTATATAATTAACAAAGCCGCCATTGCCAATCAAACTCTTAAATCGTTAACTAATAGGACAAGCAAGCTCTTGATCAGAAACAAATTCATTATTTACATGTCTGTCATCAGATTCAGTCTCTTATATGCAGCTCCTATTTGGATCAGATCTACCTTGACCAACTTGAGGAAAAACTGCAAGTCAAATCATCTTAAATTGCAAACACTCCATATTATTTCAGACATGAATTCCTTCATAAGGAACAGTTAAGCAACTATATTTTGAGAAAGAAGAATTCATTGAACAGTTTTTAGATTGATAATTTTATATGTTTGCATGCAATTAAAAATTTTAACCTCACTGTCTCTTTTTTTCCCTTCAGGTTTCTAACTGAGCTCAACGTTCATCCTCAGAATATTGGGAAACAAATTTTAGTGGATAAAGTAAATAGATATATGAAATTTACAAGTAAAGTTTTTTATTTGTATTTATAAAATATTTTTAATCTTCATTTATTATATAATCATATACAATTTGCTTAGAGAAATATCATCATAAAAACATTTCAAATATAAAAATAGTACTTAAAAAATATTTCATGCACTTTTATGTCACTGAATATTAATCTAATGTCAATATTTCATTAAGAGAGAAACTATATTTATCATTTCTATTATTAATACTTCTTAATAATTCCTAATTCTTAAATGAGAAACTACAAATAAATGTGATATTATATTTTTTGTTTATTCTAAGAAAAATTAAATGGCCAATTGATTTCATTGAAGTATTACATAAATCTATAAAATGTGATATTTAAAACATTTATCCCAATAATTTGTACTTAATTAAAACTTATGTTAAAAAATTTGCTTCCTTCATTTTAATATATATTGAAAAGAATGTAGTATTTCACAAACTTGAGGCTGTAAAAACTTTTTAGAAACAAAATTATATGCATGAAAGACTAACCCTTTTTTTTTTTTTTTTTTTTTTTTGTCTTTTTATATATATATACATATGATGTTTTATTTAAAAAAAAGATTATGTACAATAGATAAATCTCATTGAAAGTTGAAGCATAAAATGCTACAATATATTATGTATTAAAGATTCAAATTAAGAATATAAGCACAAGATTTTCAAATTATATACTTAATTTTTTTATAGAATTTAGAAGCATAGCTAGCTGATCTAATAAGTTTTGAATTGAATAATTGAAAAACATAGTTAAGTTACAAAAGCCATCATTAGAATGATTAACATCCTTCAATTTTTTTTTTTAAAGTTTTATATTATGGCATGTCTATTTTATTGTATAACACATAATTAAGAAGCATTTGTCTTCACAGTTCATAAAATTGACCACAATACAGTAACCCTTCCTTAATCCTGCATTTGGGATTAAAGGCTTTCTGGATTATTGAGTGTCAATATAGTTTTAAAATTCTAAAAAATTAAATGGCTGACTGACTTTATTGAAGTACTACATAAATCTATATATTGTAATATTTAAAATATTTGCCCAATAATTTGTACATAAAAGTAGTGTTTGAAATTTTTCGTTCTTTATTTGATATATATTGAAAAGAATGTGGTATTTGACAAAATGTGGCTATAAAGATTGTCGGAGATTAAGCACTCTAGATAAAAATGTAAACATACATGCACATATTTAATGTGTTTATGTATATTCTGAATCCTTGTAGAACATATTTTACCATGTTTCAGAAGTGGAAGATGTGGCCAGTAGGTATTCTGTTCCTGTCGATGTTATGCAATTAATAATTGATGCATTTAAACACTTACAAGATTATGATATACCTAAAAGGTAAGTGTTTTTAATAATGCAAATGTGAAAGTGTATTTTGATGTAATTTTTTTGTTATTAATAACTTTAAATAAACAAAACTACTTATCTGAATTAAATGTAATTATATGCATAGATTTAAATATTATTCAATCTAAATTATCATTTTACTTATTCTTTGCCATTTACAACTTATTGTTAGTTACTATTTCATTTCAATTCAAATGAAAATGCTTATGAAGGTAATGAAAGATAATATATAATAGTTTCCCAAAATTAAGGATTAATATTAGATAGATTGTTATTATGAAATTTCTATTTATTTAAATTTAACATATAAAAAACATTAATCAAACAGTCCTTCACAAATTCAGCACAAGAGTATAACAATAGAATTATTTTCTATCTTGAAAGTATATAACATAGAAGCATATGAAAAACATAATATCTGAATTCAGTATAAGGCCAGCTTCAATAATGTGTGTAATCTAATAATTATACAAGCATGACAATAATGTTCTATGTGAAAATAAAGATGTATACCAACTTAGTTGGCACCAAGTGTGTTGATTGCAGGAGAGGAAGGATTAAGTGCATATCTTCTTGAACTTGATCAATCAGGTTCAAGTCTAAAATATGTGCCGGCCAACCCATATGTATAATAGATTTTCATCATGATGGTAATTCTCCATCAATCAAACTCTGAGTTTAGCACTATTATATTGTAGGATGCAGGATTCATAAACTGCACATTCATAAAGGCTGAAAATTAGATTAAGAATGTTTATATAACTAAGCAGTAAGGATGCCACTGGTGATGATATGCAGCCACCAAATAAGACACTTGTACAAAAACCACTTAGTTTTCTTGTTTATGGATATAATTGGAATTGCAAGCTTCTGCAAGACCTACAATCTTCTTGGGTCACTTTGCAAATAAAAATCTAGCTATCAAAGTGAAACTTCACTTCTTCATTCTTGACATATATGCATGACCAATTTAAACCTTTCATTTCAATGACATAATGTGAGTGGTAAACACAAGAAAGCTGGACATCATGCATCATTTTTCTTGTATAAATTTTTAAAAACCTCCTATCAAAAATACTATGCAAACGTGAATCAATCAGTTTAAAAATCAATTCTTATATCACCTGAGCAAAGTACTTATTGAATAATAGTCAATCTATTTCAAAAAGATGAAAATCAATCCTTGCAATTTATTTTTAAAATCTGAAAAGGTCACTGGTGTGAAATTCTATGGATTTTGCACTGTGTTATAGAATACTCATTTAGATCAAGTTCAAGGTTATATGCCTTTCAAAAATCATATTTCAGACAGCGTTACTGCTAATAAGATGACTTAATAATCAAAAATTGCTTATTTCAGCATTTACAAGAGTTACTCCATATATTTCTAACCAGCTCGTGAGGAATATATAAATTGCCAGTATTTAGCAATAGGATTTGATGAGTCACTAAACAAATTTTCACAAAAGCAACAGATAGATGTAACGATTGATTATGCAATGGCAAAAATCAAGTCTTTACAAGATACTTGAAATCTATATTTTCACAACATTCTTGTGCTAAAGATTTACTGGAAAATATCAAGGATACTTTGGCATCCTATCTATTGATCTGAAAAAAAAGAAAAAAATAGAGCAAATATCTATGGATGGGCCCAATGTCAAACTTAAAAGTTTTAAAAGAAGAATCATCACCAGATGATTCTAAGTATTGACATGAAAACTTTACGGCTGCATAAAAATTGTTTCATTAAGTCTAGGATCAAAAGGAAACCGGGATGGTAAATAATAAAATTTATGTTATTATTCAAGGATGCAACACAAGGCCAGTCAACTTCACACCTTACAGGTTGCAAAAAAATTTTTGCTATTTGATGTCTCAAAATTCAGCAATAAATAGCTGAAAAAAAACTAAGAAATTTTTACAGAACATTAATGAGTTTGTCTAATAATTTTTAGAGATAAGTGTTATATTAAATCTAAGAATTTCTTTTTCTAATTTCAAAGTGCATCAAAGATAAACTCTTAAATTCAAAAATAGTCTTGTTTTTATCTTTAGCTTCAACAATTGAACGAGTTTTAACTGATTTTCAAAATGACATCCCCCATGGCTCACTTTCTGTGTACTCATCTTTGATGTCCCTATTACAGAGAGTTATGCAAAAGCTTTATCAAGCCTAGCATTTTGGTAGACAATGGCTCTAATTTACAGAAAATTGATGTAATGGAGAGAAAAAATTTATTACCCCAAAAAGTGTAAATTTAAGTTTTGCTGTCAATTAAAAAATGTTAAAAAAGAATATTAATCTGTTGAATTAAACTAATTTTTGCAGAGATTGTATGAGTGCCTATAAAAAATTCTGTTTAAAAATATTAGAACTCTTTCCATTAATTTCCCATTAACCAAAGGGATATCATGCCTGGATCCAGCAATTGCATGTAACATCAAAATAGTTTTCAAACGATTATCCTCATATATTTAAATTTTTAATATCAAACGGATATCTGTCATAAAAAAGGGAATATATATATATATGAAAATTATGGAGGTTTTGTGATACACCTTTAGTGCAAACCAGTATCTTGCATGTAAAAAAAAGTTAAAGCAGATTAGATGACTACTGGTCAAACATTTTTAGTAATTTAGAAGTCTCTGATTTGCACAATTTGTTCAAATGGTTTCAACACTCATAGAAATGCCTTTGTTGAAAGGGTTTCCTACAAACTCAGAATGTATGGTGGAGAAAGGAGTTTGAACAAAGCCAAATAAAATAATAAAAAATATTGCTAAGCTCGTGAGATCTTCTCACTCCAAGTTTGTTGAATCAATGACAAGATTAAAAATGTGAAGCTCTAGAACAAGATCAATCAAAAGGAAGAGAACAGCTGAGCAGCAAAGGAATTACAGAGGAAAAAACAAAACCTGCTTCATGATATTTAGCAAGTAACAGCTTTGTTTGATGAAATTAATGGTTTAAAAATATGGTTAAACTCATACTTATGAACATTTTGGCTTAAGAATTTTCAAGAACCTGTTTTTATAATTTTTTTCTATCTGATATGCCTGTTCTTGCGCAAGAGGAGTAGAACTAAATTTATTTTTTTGCTAAACCTTTTTTAGGTCTGTCTTTGTTCTTCACAAACATATATTGGGTCATGATCTTCAGTTCTAACATTGAAAGTATAAAAATTAATGAATAATATCAAATTAAAACAGATTAAAATTGAAAAATTAAGAAATTTTTAATTAAATAATTTATGAATAGTAGTAGGATTGCTAAAGATTACAGATGATTGTATGGTATGCTTAAATATTTTTAAGGGGGAGGTTGTTTTGAATTTTTAGGTGCTCAAAATATCTTTAAACTATAAATTAGACTTTCCATAACTAAACCCTAGTATATAGTAAGCCTTGTATATTGAACAAGATTTCTGTATATAATTATTTTATACTTTCCCATGGTGAAAGTTTTGACTCAACAATTTGAAGCTTTTTTTTTTTGTGTCAAAAAAATTTTTTTTTTTTCTTTTATACAATGAAAAATCTGTATGATTGATTTAAGGTTCTAGCGATATCAAGATTCTCGTTTTATGATTTTACATAGGATGGACAAGTTTTGAAAATATTTGTAAAATTCGTTACTTTTACAAGGGTTTTTAAACATAAATGCTAATCAATCACCGATTTAGTATTATTTTCATATTAGTAGGGTTTTAAATAGCTTATATGATGTCCCCAGTTTTTATGCGAAACGAGCTGGAACTTTCCTAAAT
>BPLR01000510.1:0-21183 GCA_021605095.1 Caerostris extrusa | reverse complement strand
AGAAAAAAGATTTATTAAAACACTTTCAATCGACTTATTTTAACTCATTATGCATTAGGAGACAGTTTTCAGATAAAGCATTTATATATTATATATATCTATTACAAATTATCTACAGCAAAAATTAAATAAATACAATTCAAAGGGAATATTACTCAGAAAGAAGAAAAATAATTACGATTCTCAGAGATGAAGCTAGTTATTCGTACTTACAAATGTTGCAAATTTATTTTAGTCGATATCTACAATGTAAAAACCAAATTTGCCGTATTTCCACTTGAAATATTTTGTCATAAAATAATATCAAATTAATTTAAAGAAGGAAATAGTTTGATATTCGATTTTACACATGCAGAGATAAAATATTTCGATGTATTGTATTTCTGAACCCAGCTCAATCAAAACAAGGAATACTTCCTGAATTATTTTTCACACCAAAGTATGTGTTCTGAAAATATAATTCAGGCCTTCGTTTTAATTCTGTGCTTTTTATAAAACAAATCTTTAAATAATACATAATAAAAGAAAATAAGTATTTGATCATCATATTTTTTCGAGATTAGGGAAAATAATTAACGAGATTGTTAAAATCTAAAGGTATTTACAAACTCTTTTAAAAAATATAAGTAAGAGAATTTATATATTATAAACAAGACATTTTATTTAAAAGTAATGAGATATTTCATTGCTAGATGGTAATATATTTTGCGATAACTAACTCAATAGTATATAGTTACCTGATTTGAAAGAGTGATTAGTCTTGAAAACGTATAGTTAAAAGATTAGTGTATTTTTTTATGAAATTCATTTAGAACTTTTCACTTTCAGTTAACTTCCTTTATTACGAGCAGTAGTTCATAAAAAATTAAAATTTTAAACTACATTTATAATAAAACTTAACATATTACTCACGAGTTAGCTAATTAATGAATTCTACTATGGTATAAAAGAATGTAAGGCATTGAAATTAAATTTGGTTTATTAAACGACAACAGAAAATGAGGCACGTTAATGCATTTTTAATGGTAATTAATTGAAATATTAAAATATCGAATACAATTATTACTGCATTCGAAATAATACATAGTGCTCAAAGTATGAATTTATTCGAATATTATTTCCAAAAGGATTACATTACAACAGAATACTGAGATTCAAACTGTAATATAATTCCTTGCTTTTTCTCAAAAATGTGTTAATTAAAACATTTAATGAAAAATATTAATTTTGATTGGAAAGACAAATTTTTCATGCTTTTTTTACATATCACTTTATCATGCTTTTTGCCATTGAGTGGGGTACATGAAAAAAAATCATAAAACAAATAACTTTTTTTAAGATGTGAAAAATTAATTATGATGAATGAATTTAAAAAAAAATGCGAGTACAGTATATCTTTTGATTATTTAATAAAAAGAACATCAAAAGTTGTAATTGTTATTATTTATCAGGAAGAAATAACAAATTTTGTACTTCTTCAGAAAAATTAGAAATGGCAGGATGGCCATTTGGTTTGCACTCTGGCTTTGGTAACACAAGAATTCAGATTCGAATCCTGGTGGTGACCTGGATGTTTGTTAGTGGGTCGGAATCTACGTTAAGCTGTAGTTATGGTCTAATTAGCCTACAGCGTGCAGAAAATGACCGTGGAGAGACAAACCAAATCAAACCCATTGCGTAGTTTACATTTGATACTGCAGCACATGTGCAATGGTGCCGTAAATGTTGGCGCAAAAAGAATGGAAGGTTGCATGGACAAAAGACTGGCGCGACGTATCGCGATTCTGGCTTCAACACCAAGAGGATCGTATAAGACAGGTGTCTCCACACTTTCCAGCCTTAGGGCCATACTATTTACTCCAGTAAGTACCAAGGGCCAAAACCGTTTTAATTTTTCTGCCATTATCTATCATTTCTAGACCAGTCGCCGAGTGCGCGCTCTGAGCGATCATACACTTGCTAACTACAAACTATTGTCAGTGAAAAATCACAATTACACAAATCTCATTAGTATTCCTTACTCCGTTCCTGAGGGATTTTCAGGATAAAAATCATATGTTCGATTCAGGATATATATACATTCCGAACATCGATATACATACATATGCGATACTCTTTACCCCCAACATAACTATCGAGGGTAGCCGCGGGATGTTCACTAGTTCATAATGTTAGTGGGATTCATTTCAATCATTTGTTAGTTGTTATGCTTAAATTAAATTTTTCTGCGTATTATACTTGTCATTAAGCTTTACCTAGCAAGTCAATAAAACCGAATTATTATCCAATTTATTTTTATCCAACTTATTACAGCAACAATAAGCTATTCGCTGTCGTGGTCCGGATGGATGACACTGGCGGGCCGGATTTGGCCCGCGGGCCGTAGCGTTTGGAGACCCCTGGTATAAGAGATCGGCGACACCTTGGCCAAAGGTTGTACAACTCATACATTACTCTTCATTGCACGGGTATTCCGTATAAGTCCATTATCAAAATTTGGATTCGACTGGTCAATGATTGGTAAACGATTGTCCTAATGTACACCAACTGCTGATACACCAGATCAACTTTGCTAATAGGACCACTTTATGGAAATAGCATGGATAGACTTATCCGTAGAGCCCATATTAATTTAATGATGAGGCTATAGCAGCAATTCCCGGTCAAATAAGCCTTAAATGTGCAAAAAATGGCCGTAGAGCGACAACCGAAATCAAAATTAAATTAGAAAGTTACCTTTCAGTCTAACATATAGTTGATTAACAAATTTAAAGAGAAATTATGTCCATTTGTATAACATGCAATAATTCATTCAGCATACGCCATTTATAGCTGACTTTTAAAAAGTTTCATTTAAGGCCTCATAAAAATGGTATTTTCTTTGGAGAAAGCCGTAAAAAACTATGATGAAAACAAAACATTTTGATATTTAAAGTTTTTAAAAAAGTAATATGAATTTTAAAGTTTGTAGAATGAAATTTAATTAAAAAAGTAATGAAATATTTTTTATGAAATTTAATGTTTATAGTATTACGTAAAAAGAAGGCATATACGATTGAATAGTTTCTCCGGGAGGATAAAATATAAATTTTTAATTAAACATTTTTAAATGATTAATATATATTTATTAATACAATTCTTTTGATCTGTCTTAATAAGCCACAGCTGACCATCCACTGAAGCAATACCTTAGATCATTTGCAGTGTTGCATAAAAGCTTCAGAATTCCTGATGTATAATGTTTCAGAAATTCTTGAGTTTTCTTTCAATTCCTAACTGTCTGAAGACATAACTGTATAATTTCCATATTATTGATGTTATCAAAATTTGACACTCACTTGAAAAAATGTTCCCCATGCTTCCATTTGATGTCGGTATTGGCCGTGCAGTTGAGCTGTGGAGCCAATGAAATGTTGTGGTTGTGTGGGTCATCCAGAAAGAGTTCCAAACCATGAACGAAAATCTTCACCGAACGTTCGATTTCTTCCATCAGACGATTCATCGTGGTGTTAAAGTGGATTCCTACAAAGAGAAAGGAAGTTTATTAATACAAAATTACAAAGGAATTATTAATACCAAAGGAATTATTAATACCAAAGGAATTGTTAATACCAAAGGAATTGTTAATACCAAAGGAATTATTAATACCAAAGGAATTGTTAATACCAAAGGAATTGTTAATACCAAAGGAATTATTAATACCAAAGGAATTGTTAATACCAAAGGAATTGTAAGTATCAAAGGATTTCCAAAGAAATTATTAATACCAAATGAATCGCTAATAAAAAATGACTTGTTAATACCAAAGGAATTATAAATACAAAATTTCAAAAGAATTACTAATACCAAAAAGAATTATTAATACAAAATTCCAAAGGAATTATTAATTACACAGGAATTATTAATGGAAAATTCCAAAAGAATTATTAATAGAAAATTCCAAAAGAATTAATACAAAATTCCAAAGGAATTATTAATGCAAAATTCCAAAAAGAATTAATACAAAATTCCAAAAGAATTAATACAAAATTCCAAAAGAAGTAATAAAAATTCCAAAGGAATTAATATAAAATTTCAAAGGAATTAATACAAAACTCCAAAGGAATTATTAACACAAAATTCAAAGGAATTATTAATACAAAATTCTACAGCTGTTATAAACAAAGTTTTTGTTTAGTAATTTTTTTATACGCACCGTGAGTCACATTGATAAACTTTATTTATTAAATTACTATTGTTGATTTATTTAAAAGTTTTGATAAATGAATTACGCAATAATTTCGTAATTTTTATAAAATTTCATTCTGGCATTTTCATTCTTTAAAGATAAATAATAAAAAGATAATAAAGATAAATTCTTTTACAATAAATGATAATGATAAATTCTTTTTCATTCTTTCCTTGAGATTGATTTCAAATGAATGAAGAATTAAGTTACATTAAAAGTGGATCAAAACTATTTAATTATATTCTTGTTTAACAACAATGTTTTGCTGTTATTTATATTTCAAAATCATTTTATTTCAAATATGTTTTATTAAACACAGTTTTCATAATTTTTTTTTTTTATTTCAGTTGCTTTTAAATACATTTAAGACTTTAACTAAATTGATAAAGTTAAAACGTTAGTATTAAATTAATTATTTTGAAGAAACTCATCTCACAACATACAATTTTCATCTGATATGCTGTCTAAACACTTTAGGGAAGTTAAATTAATCCATAATTCAAATTATGTCAGCCTTTATGTCACAAAATTAATTGTTTTAACCTTAAAAATGTATCTTAAATTACTAAACATAGTTAATCAAAGGTACAAATATATTTATAAAGAAATAATTCAAGATCATTTATAACAATCTCTGCAATTTATTCTTTAATTTACTGAACTGTTAAATTTTGAAAAAAAAAAAGTATTGTCCTTCAGAACATAACGGTTAGGCATTTTGATTAATTTACACAGAGTTGGTTGGTACCTTAGCAATATAACTAAGCCTTCATTTTAGAATTTACATGGCAGCCATTAAGTATTCACTGTCACGTCCGAGTTATATACTGTACAAGTTAAAAATTACACTGATAAATCAGGATTAGATGGAATCATTAAGTCTACATTTTCCATCTGGGTACTCAGAAAAGTCATATGAGAAGTTGCACTCATATTCATTGAGGTAGTGTCTCGCATTACCTCATTACAGCTCATAATAGACTACTAGTTCTATCATATATATTAAGCAGAGTTAGATATAACGTCTAGAAGCTTAGTTGAGTATTTTGAATTTAATATTATCAGATGATATTAAATTCAAAATTGGTCGGAAACTTCTACATAATGAACGTGAATGTTTATTAATATTAGCTTTGATCTTTGGTGCATTATAGAGAAACTGAGAGTTGCAAATTTATTCATGTCCATAAGGATGGAAAATATTCAAGAAAATTTGGTGCCAGATATTATACTGAAAACTATAAAAATAAACAAGTTCTGTCAATTTAAGATAAATCATCGCTGATAAAAATATACGTAAACGTTTCTCCAAAAATTCAAAATTTATTAAGAATTTAGTGTTACAGTTTAATGTACCTTTTTAAACTAATATAAGAGTAAATTAAATAAATGAATTTATAAAGCTTATGCTTAATCTAAGAGATTTGTATCAAGATAATTTTGGTATATGTATAATGGCAAAGATACAATATATAAAAAGTATAAATGTAAGCATAACATATAACACAAATATAACAAAAGTTAAATATAAACCTAAATAAATAATTTTGATTAACTTTTATTGAAGCTGAAATGTCTATTTATTTAAAATTCATCTTAAATTCAGCATTAAAGAAATAAAATGCAAAGCATTTTTTAAAAATTATATATGTATTTAAATTAACAGAGTTATAAAGTTATCGTAATTTCATTTAATGTAAAAAATACGAAAGAGATTTTTGAAAAATATTAATTATCCGATATGAATTCCACCTCTTATTTTCAACTGATATATACATTATAACTAATTCAATCAGTAATTATAATTAAAATAAAATTTTCTTGAAAACCAAGAAAATAAAATTATTTTAAAGAGGTAATGCTTTTGGGTTTTTAAATGTTAGAAAATAAATATTAGATAATTAAATAATAGCTTCGGTACTTCTTTTAGTAATTAATTTAATATTCAATGTTATAAACTTTTTTTTTTTTTCCATTTTATTTTAAAAATGCAATACAAAATTAGAATAAGTAATTAATATTGAAGAAGTGTCCCATTTTTAGCAATTAGATGAAGAAAACCTTTGGATAAGTGTTTTATTGATTATTAAGGGGTTATTTCTGTGATAATTATAAAAAACATCCAATTTTCAATAAATTAATGAAATTTTTGTCAATTATGAAAGTTTAAAAAATAAATGAAAGATAAAGGTTTGTTGACAAATAAATTTTTAACTTTTTTGTTTGAAAATTAGTTGTATAGCTTCTTAGAGTAAAACTATAATCATAATATCAGGTAAAAATAATGAATCGTGTCAAAAAGCAATAAATACTTTTTGCATAAAAATGAAATGCAACTTTCAAAAGTCAATTAAAGAATTCTTCTTATAAAACATATTACATAAATGTTTTAAAAATATATCATAAAACATGTTATATAAGAATATAACATGTTTTATGATATATTTTTTAATTTATTTAAAATTTTTAAAAATTTTTTATTTAATTTTTTTATTTATTTAAAAAGTACTATACGTTATCATTTATCATAAACAAAAATGTATATTTCATACACACGAAACATTTTTTGGATTTATTTTTGAACTTCTTTGATAACATAAACATCTGAATAAACATTACTGAACATCATATATCTGTCCAAACAAACTGATGCTATACATGAATAAATAAAACTCCAAATAGTGAGTCAAAAAAAAAAAGCTTAAACCTTAACGCATTAGCTACTTCTAAAGGATACGATTCTCTATCTCACAAATGTTTTCAATACTTTAAACAAAGATCTCGGATAAAAATATTTGAACAGAATTTCGCTTTTTCGAAATTCGTGTTTTATTCTGAGCTTCTTTGCATGAAAATGTACCTTTTTGCAAGAAAACTGCATATATTTTCTTTTTTTTAAGGGTCAATGATCTTCGGTTTACAGAACTTGCCCAGAAGGAGAGTAGACTCTAAATTTAAAGGACATTCCCATTTTGAATTATTTACTGGAAAAAAATTTGATAAATTCGTTTTGGCAAAACTTCTTCAAAACTTAGATACCGGAAAAAAGATTTTTTGGATTTTGTCATGTTTTATTTTATGCGTTCGGGTGGAAATTTTTAAGTTTAATATAGCAAGAAATGTCTTTACAGATATATAGATTTATAAGGTTTTAAAAATTCGAGGTTTTAATTTTTAGATGTCCTGCATTAAAATTTTTTTCTAATAAAATTGTATCCCAAAACACAATTTAACAAAACTTCAAAGCCCAGTGGCTAGCATGCAGTAGGGCTGAAGTACGTACGAATATTGCTTGAAGAATATTAATTATTCCATACCAATTCTACCTCTTATTTTCAGCTGATATGCACATTATAACAAATTCCTCAGTAATTATGATAGAAATAAAGTTTTTTTTTAAACCAAGAAAAATAAAATTACCTTAAATCATGAAAATTATTTTGAGGTAGAGAGGCATTTCTCTTGGGTTTTCAAATATTGGGAAAACAACTATGTATTTAAGATATACTTTATGAATAGTTGCATTTGAATTTTGAATATTAAAGAATTAAATAACGACTTTGGTACTTCTTTTAGTAGTTAATGCAATATTTAACGTTATAAAGGTTTTTTCAATTTTATTTTAAAAATTAAATACAAAATTAGCACAAGTAATTAATTTGCTAGAATTATCTCAATTTGTATTAATAATAGCAATATGAAATGAAACTTATGGATAATTGTTTTATTTATAAGTTATTTCTGTGAAAATTATGAAAAAGATTCAATTTTCTATAAAATAACAAAAGTTTTGAAATTTATGCAAGTTTAAAATAAATGAAAGATAAAAATGTATGGATAGAGATATTTTTAACTTTTTTAAAATTGAAAATGAGTTTTACAGCATCTTAGAGTAGAAAAATAATCATGATATTAGGTAAAAATAATGAATCGTGTCAAAAAAGCACTAAATATTTTCTGAATACAATTTAAATACAACTTTTCAAAGTCAATTAAAGCATTATTATTATAAAACATATTACATAAATGTGGAAAAATATATTATAAAGCCTGTTACATAAGAGTTTTAAGTGTATTTTAATATTTTAAAGTATGTTATTATTTATCATAAACACAAAGTGCATATTTCATACACACGAAATATTTTTTGGATTTATTTTGAACTTCTTTGATAACATAAACATCTGAATAAACTTTTACTGTACATCACATATCTATCCAAATAAACTGATGCTATACATGAATAAATAAAACTACACAGAGGAAGAAAACATAAGCCTTAACGCATTAGCTACTTCACAAGGATACGATTCGCTATCTTCACAAATGTTTTTAATACTTTAAAGAAAGATCTTGGATAAAAATATCTGAACAGAATTTCACTTTTTCGAAAATAGGGTTTTATTCTGAGCTTCTTTGCATGAAAAGGTACCTTTTTCGCAAGAAAACTCCATATATTTTCCTTTTTTTTATGGGGTCAATGATCTTCGGTTTACAGAACTTGCCTAGAAGGAGAGTAGACTCTAAATTTAAAGGACACTCCACATTTTAAGTTATAGTTTATGCATAGTCGTATTTAAATTTTGAATATTAAATAATTAATTAATGACTTCGGTACTTCTTTTAGTAATTAATGTTATATTTAAAATTATAAAGTGTTTTTAAATTTTAATTTAAAAATTAAATACAAAATTATCATTAATAATTAATTTTGTAGAATTTTCTTAATTTTTATTCATAACAATGAAATTAAACTTTTGAATAAATGTTTTATTGATTATTGATGGGCTATTTCTATGATAATGATGAAAAGGATTTAATTTTCATTAAAATAATAAAATTTTCCACATTTTGAATTTCTAACGTACTGGAAAAAAAAAAGGTGTAAAATTCGTTTTGGCAGATCTTCAAAACTTAGATACCGGAAAAAAGATTTTTGGATTCTATCGTGTTTCATTTTATGCTTTGGGGTGGAAAAAGTTTAAGTTTAATATTGCAAGAAATATCGGTTTGCCAATTTAAGCACAATACCTTGCAGATATATAAATTTATATAGTTTTAAAAATTCGATGTTTGAATTTTTAGATATGACGCATTTAAAATTTTTCTAATAAAATTATATCCCGAAAGTACAATTTAACAGAATTTCAAAGCCCAGTGGCAACATTAGCAGCTAGCATGCAAAAGAACCAAAGTACGATTCTGTTAGTAGCAGTGTTGTAGTCATTGCTTTAAGAAACTAGAAAATTCCATACCCACTGTGGCAAAAATAATTAATCATGTCAAAAATGCAATAATTATTTTCTATATACTTTTTTTGAAGTTTATGAAAGTTTAATATAACCGAATGATAAAAATTTGTGACAGATATTGTAAACTTTCTTTTAATTGAAAATAAGTTGTATAGCATCTTATAGTAAAAAATAATCATAATAAATAAAAATAATGAATCGTGCCACAAAAGCAATAAATATTTTCTGAATACAATTTAAATGCAACTTTTCAAAGTCAATTAAAGAATTATTATTATAAAACATATTACATAAACTAAAGAATAAATTATAAAACATGTTATATAAGAGTTTAAGTATATTTAAAAAGTACTATTTGTTATCATTTATCATAAAATTAAATGCATATTTCATACACATGAAAAATGTTTTGGATTTATTTTGAATTTCCTTGATAACATAAACATCTGAATAAACTTTACAGAACATCCCATATCTGTCCAAACAAACTGATGCTATACATGAATAAATAAAACTATAAATAGTGAGTCAAGAAAAAAACATAAGCCTTAACACATTAGCTACTTGCAAAGGATACGATTCGCTATCTTCACAAAATGTTTTCAATACTTTAAACAAAGATCTCGGATAAAAATATTTGAACAGAATTTCGCTTTTCGAAATTCATGTTTTATTCTGTGCTTCTTTGCATGAAAAGGTACCTTTTTTTTGCAAGGAAACTGCATATATTTCCTTTTTTTATGGGGTCAATGATCTTCGGTTTACAGAACTTGCCTAGAAGGAGAGTAGACTAAATTTAAAGGACATTCCCCATTTTGAATCTCTAACGTACCAGACATTTTTTTTGATAAATTCGTTTTGGCAGAACTTCTTCAAAACTTAGATACCGGAAAAAAGATTTTTGGATTCAGTCATGTTTTATTTTATACTTTGGGGTGGAAAATTTTAAGTTTAATATTGCAAGAAATATCGGTTTGCGAATTTAAACACAATATCTTGCAGATATATAGATTTATATCGTTTTAAGAATTCGATGCTTTGATTTCTAGTTGTGATGCATTTAAATGTTTTTCTAATAAAGTTAATTTAACTAAAAAAAAAAAAAAAGTACAACTTAAAACTTAACTAAACTTAAAAAAATTATGATATTAGGTAAAAATAATGTATCGTGTCAAAAAAAAGCAATAAATATTTTTTGAATATAATTTAAATTAAAAATTTTTTTATTTTATTAAGAATATTTTTTTTTCTTAGAGTAAAACAAAAATGATGATATTAGGTAAAAATAAAGAATCATGCCAAAAAAAGCAATAAATATATTACGAATACATATTTAAATGCAGCATTCAAAAGTCGATTAAAGAATTATTTTTTAAATATATTACATTTAATTTTAAGTTTAATATTCCAAGAAATGTCGGTTTGAGAATTTAAACACAATATCTTGCAGATATATAGATTTATATGGTTTTACTAACTCGATGTTTTAATTTCTAGTTGTTATACATTAAAAATATTTTTCTAATAAAATTATATCCCCAAAAACAATTTAACAGAATTTTAAAGCCCGTGGCTAGTATGCAGAAGGGCCAAGGTTAAGTACGAGTATTGTTTGAAGAATATTAATTATTCCAAATCAATTCTACCTCTTATTTTCAGCTGATATACACATTATAACTAATTCCCCAGTAATTATAATAGAAAAAAAGTTTTTTTAAAACAAAGAAAAATAAAATTACTTTAAATCATGAAAATTATTTTGAGGTAGAGAGGTAATGCTAGTGGGATTTCAACTATTGGGAAAACAACTATACATTTAAGTTATAGTCTATGTATAGTTGCATTTAAATTTTGAATATTAAATATATAAATAATGACTTCGATGCTTCCTTTAGTTTAACGTTTTTAACGTTAAAACAATATTTAACGTTATAAAGTTTTTTCAATTTTATTTAAAAAAATGAAATGCAAAATGATCATAAGCAATTATTATTGTAGAATTACCTTAAATTATATTAATAATAACTAGATGAAATTTAACTTTTGAATAAGTGTTTTATTGATTATTGATGGGTTATTTCTATTATAATTATGAAAAAAAGATTAAATTTTCAATAAATTAATGAAATTTTTAAAGTTTATGAAAGTTTAAAATAAATGAAAGATAAAAGTTTATTAACAAAAATATTTTTAATTTTTTTATTTGAAAATAAGTTATATAGTTTCTGAATACAATTTAAAAGCAACTTTTCAAAGTCAATTAAATAATTCTTGTTATAAAACATATTACATAAAAGTCTAAAAAATATATTATGAAACATGTTATATAAGAGTTTAAAAAAAAAAATATTTTAAAGTTTGTTATTATTTATCATAAACACAAAGTGTATATTTCATACGCACGAAAAAGATTTTGGATTTGTTTTGAACTTCTTTGATAACATAAACATATGAATAAACATTATTAAACATCATATAACTGTCCAAACAAACTGATGCTATACATGAATAAATAAAACTACAAATAGTGAGTCAAGAAAAACATAAGCCCTAACGCATTAACTACTTCTAAAGGATACGATTCGCTATCTTCACAAATATTTTCTATACTTTAAACAAAGATCTCGGATAAAAATATTTGAACAGAATTTCGCTTTTCTAAAATGCTGTTTTATTCTGAGCTTCTTTTGCATGAGAAGGTACCTTTTTCGCAAGAAAACTGCATATATTTATTTTTTTTTTTATGGGGACAATGATCTTCGGTTTACAAAACTTGCCTAGAAGGAGAGTAGACTCTAGATTTGATGGACATTCCCCATTTTGAATTTCTAACGTACTGAAAGAAAAATTTGATAAATTCGTTTTCGCAAAACTTCTTCAAAACTTAGATACCGGAAAAAAGATTTTTGGATTCTGTCATGTTTTATTTGATGTTGGGGTGGAAAATCTTAAGTTTAATATTGAAGAAATACCGGTTTGAGAATTTAAACATACTATTTTGTAGACATATAGATTTACATGATTTCAAAAATTCGATGTTTTAATTTCTAGTTTGATGCATTTAAATTTTTTTTCTAATAAAACTATATCTCCAAAAACACACTTTAACAGAACTTCAAAGCCCAGCGGCTAGCATGCAGAAGGGTCAAAGTTACGTACAAGTATTGTTTGAAGAATATTAATTATTCCATATCAATTCTACCTCTTTTTTTCAGCTGATATACGCATTATAACTAATTCATCAGTAATTGTGATGGAAATAAAGTTTTTTTTGAAAACAAAGAAAAATAAATTACTTTAAATCGTAAAAATTATTTTCAGGTAGATATTTTGCTTTTTTTTTGGTTTTCAAATATTATGAAAATAACTATGCATTTAAGTTATGGTTTATACATAGTTGCATTTAAATTTTGAATATTAAATAATTAGATAATGACTTCGGTTCTTCTATAATATTATATTTAAAGTTATAAAGTTTTTTAATTTTATTTTAAAAATTAAATACAAAATTATAATAAATAATTAATTTTGTAAAATTTTCTTAATTTGTATTGATATCAACTAGATGAAATGTAACTCTTGAAAAGTGCTTTATTGATTATTGACAGGTTATTTTATAATTATCAAAAACATATTTTCAATAAAAATAATAAAATTATTTTAAAAATTTTATTATTTTATTGAAAATTGAATGTTTTTGAAAAGGAAATTTAGGAAAGTTTAAAATAAATGAAAAGATAAAAGTTTATTGACAAAGATGTTTTAACATTTTTATATTTGAGAATGAGTTTTATTAAAAATTTTATTTTATTCAAAATATTTTTTTTGTCTTAGGGTAAAAAAAAAAAAAAAAAAATCATGATATTAGATAAAAATAATGAATCGTGTCAAAAAAGCAATAAATATTTTCTGAATACAGTTTAAATTAAAAAAACATTTTCTGAATACAGTTTAAATTTTAAAAAAAAATATTTTATTAAAAATATTTTTGTCTTAGAAAAAAAAGCAGATATTAGATAAAAATAAGGAATCATGTCAAAAAATCAATACATATTTTCTGAATACAATTTAAATGCAGCATTCAAAAAAATCAATTAAAGAATTATTATTACAAAACATACTACATAAATGTGGAAAAATATATTGCAAAACATGATATATAAAGTTTAAAAATATTTTAAAAGTATCTTATCATTTATCATAAACATAAAATGTATATTTCATACACACGAAATATTTTTTGATATATTTTGAGCTTCTTTGATAACATAAACATCTGAATAAAAGCATTACTGAACATCATACAACTGTCCAAACAAACTGATACTATACATAAATAAATAAAACTACAAATAGCGAGTCAAGAAAAAAACATAAGCCTTAACGCATTAGCTACTTCTCAAGGATACGATTCTCTATCTTCACAAATGTTTTCAATACTTTAAACAAAGATCTCGGATAAAAAATATTTGAACAGAATTTCGCTTTTCGAAAATTCGTGTTTTATTCTGAGCTTCTTTGCATGAAAAGGTACCTTACTCTAGCAAGAAAAACTGCATATATTTCACTTTTTTTATGGGGTCAATGATCTTCGGTTTACAGAATTTGCCTAGAAGGAGAGTAAATTTTGAATCTTTAACGTACTGGAAAAAAATATTTGATAAATTCGTTTTGGCAGAACTTCTTCAAAACTTAGATACCGGAAAAAGATTTTTGGATTCTGTCATGTTTTTATTTTATACTTTGGGATTGAAGATTTTAAGTTTAATATTTCAAGAAATGTCGGTTTGTGAATTTAAATATATATAGATATATATAGATTTATATGATTTTAAATATTCGATGTTTTAATTTCTAGTTGTGATGCATTTAAATTAATTTTCTAATAAATTTATATCACTAAAACACAATTTAACAGAACTTCAAAGCCCAGTGGCTAGCATACAGAAGGGCCAAGGTGCGTATGAGTATTGTTTGAAGAATATTAATTATTCCACATGAATTTTGCCTCTTATTTTCAGCTAATATACACATTATAACTAATTCCTCAGTAATTATGATGGGAAAAAAAAAATTGAAAAAAAATAAAAATAAAATTACATTCAAAGTTGCATTCAAATTTTTGAATATTAAATAATTAAATAATGACTTCCAAGGTACTTCTTTAGTAGTTAATGTTATATTTAACGTTATAAATTTGTTGAATTTTATTTTATATAAAATGCAAATTAACACAAGTAATTAATTTTGTAGAGCTATCTCAATTTGTATTAATAACTCAAAACTTTTGGATAAGCGTTTTATTGATTATTGATGGGTTATTTCTGTGATAATTATCAAAATCATCCAATTTTCAATAAAATAATAAAATTTTTGAAATTTATGAAATTTAAAAATAAAGGAACGATAAAATTTATTAACAAAGATGTTTTTGATTTTTATATTTGAAGATGATTTTTATTAAACAAAAATTTATTTTATAAAAAATATTTTTTTTGTCTTGAGAAAAAAATATAGATAATAGATAAAAAATTATGAATCGTGCCAAAGAAGTAATAAATATTTTCTGAATACAGTTTAAATTAAAAAAAATAATAAAATTTTTATTAAAAATATTTTGTCTTAGAGAAAAAAAAAAAAAAAAAATCATGATATTAGGTAAAAATAATTGTAGAATCGTGTCAAAAAGCAATAAATATTATCTGAATGCAATTTAAATGCAACGTTTCAAAGTCAATTAAAGAATCATTATTATCACACATATTACATAAATGCTTAAAATTTATGATAAAACATGTTAGTATATTTTAGAAGTACTATATGTTATCATTTATCATAAAATGAATAAAAGTTGTATATTTCATACAGACGAAACATTTCTTGATTTTATTTTAAACTTCTTTTGATAATATAAACATTTGAATAAAAATAACATCACATATCTGCCCAAACAAACTGATACTATACATGAATAAATAAAACTACAAAATAATGAGTATGAAAAAATATAAGCTTATAAGAGTTTAGCTACTTCCAAAGGATACGATTTGCTATCTTCACAAATGTTTTCAATACTTTAAACAAAGATCTGAATAAAAATATTTGAACAGAATTTTGAACTTTTTGAAATGCTGTTTTATTCTGAGTTTCTTTGCATGAAAAGGCATAAAACTTTTCCAAAAAAGTGCTATATATTTCCTTTTTTATGGGGTCAAAATCTTTCGGTTTAAGAACTTTGCCTGTAACGAGTAGAGACTCTAAATTTAAAGGACACTCCCCATTTTGAATTTCTAATGTACTAGAAAGAAAAAGTTGATAAATTCGTTTTTGAGAACTTCTTCGAAACTTAGATGCTGGAAAAGATTTTTGGATTCCGTCATATTTTGCATTTTATACTTTGGGGTGGAAAAAGTTTAAGTTTAATATTGCAAGAAATATCGGTTTGAGAATTTGGGGGTCAATACCTTGCAGGTGTATAGAACTATGGTTTTAAAAACTCGATGTTTTAATTTCTAGTTGTGATGCACTTAAATTATTTTCTAATAACGTAACTTAACTAAAAACTTAGAACTTAACTTAAACTTAACTAAACTTAAAAAAAAAAATATGAATATTTTCTGAATATAATTTAATTTAAAAAAAAAAATTATTTTATTGAGAATATTTTTTTTTTTGTCGATTTGAGAATTTAAACATAATACCTTGTAGATATATAGATTTATATGGATTTAAAAAATTAGATGTTTTAATTTTTTTAGATGTGGTACATTTAAATTTTTTTTCTAATAAAATCGTATCTTCAAAAACACAATTTAACAGAACTTTAAAGCCCAGCAGTATGCAGAAGGGCTGAGTTACACACGAGTATTGTTTCTGAAGAATATTAATTATTCCAAACCATCCTCACCCTCTATTATCAGCAGATATACAGATTATAACTCATTCCCTCCGTAAATTATGATGGGAATCAAGTTTTTTTGAAAACCAAGAAAAAATAAAATTACTGGGGAACAACAAAAAATGGAAAACAACTATGTATTTAAATTATAGTTTATGCATAGTTGCATTTTAAATTTTGAATATTAAATAATTTAATAAGGACTACGGTACTTCAGTAACTAAGGCAATATTTAAAGTTATAAAGTTTATTTTATTTTATTTAAAATTAATTGCCAAAATTGGCATAAGTGATTAATTTTGTAGGGTTATCTCAATTTGTAAATAATGTAACACAGATATTAAACGAAACTTTAGGGATTAGTATTTTTGTTTATTGATGAGTTATTCCTGTATAATTATGAAAAGATCTCAATTTTCAATAAAATAATAAAAAATTTTGAAATTCTAAGAAAATCTTATAATAAATGGATGATGAAAATTTATTGGCAAAGATGTTTTTAACATTTTATATTCTTTTTTATTCTTCATTCCAAAAATCCCTTTTTTGTCCTAGATAAAGAAAAACCACGATATTACAAAAAATCAATGAATCGTGTAAAAGCAAATAAATATTTCTGAATACAGTTTAAATTAAAATAAATTTATTAAAAAATATTGTGTCTTAAACTAAAAAGTTATGATATTAGGTAAAAATCATGAATCAGTCAAAAAGCAATAAGCTTCTTGAATACAATTTAAATGCAACTTTTCAAAGTCTATCAAAGAATTATTGTTATCAAGCATATTACATAAATGTCGCAAAAATATATTATAAATCATGTTATATAAGAGTTTAGGGATTATTTTAAAAGTACTATATGTTATCATTTATCATAAACATAAAATGTATATTTCATACACACGAAAAATGCTTTGGGTTTATTTTGAACTTCTTTGATAACATAAAATATCTGAATAAACATTATTGAACATCACATATCTGTCCAAACAAACTGGATGTTATACATGAATAAAAAAACTACAAATAGTGAGTCAAGAAAAAAACATAAGCCCTAACGCATTAGCTACTTCCAAAGGATACATCTTGCCATCTTCACAAATGTTTCTTAAATACTTTAAAACAAAGATCTTCAAAATAGAAAATATTTGAAACAGAATTCCCGCTTTTTCGAAAATGCTGCCTTTTATTCTGAGCTTTGCATGAAAAGGTACCTTTTCGCAAGAAAAGTGCATATATTTTTATGGGGTCAATGATCTCGGCTTACAAGAACCTGCCTAGAAGGAGAGTAGACTCTAAATTTGTGCCATTGACTTTACTTTTGAAAATTTCTTTAACGTGCTAGAAAGAAAAAGGCGCGATGGAATTCGTTCTTGCAGAACTTCTTCAAAACTTAGATACAGGTTGATTTTGGATCTGCCATGTTTTATTTCAGACGCTAGGTTGAAATTTAAGTTTAATATTTCAAGAAATGTATGATTTAAGAATTTAAGCACAAATACCTGCAGATATATAGATTTATATGGTTTTTTAAAAATTGATGTTTTAATATTTAGATGTGATGCATTTAAATTTTTACTAATAAAAATATATCCCCAAAAGGCAAAACACAATCTAACAAAACTTCAAAGCCCAGTGGCTAAAGAAGTGAGAAGGGCTGAGTTACGTACAAGCATTGCTTGAAGAATATTAATTATTCCATATCAATTTATCTCTTATTTTCAGCCGATATACACATTATAACCATTCTCCGCAATTATGATGGAAGTAGAAGATTTTTTGAAAAACCAAGCAAAATGAAATTTACATTAAATCAAGGAAATTATTTTGAGGTAGAGAGGTAGTGCTCTTGGTTTTCAATGACATAGTGAAAACAACTATGCATTTAAGTTATAGTTTATTAGCTGCATTTAAATTTGAATATTAAAAATAATTAAATAAGGACTTCGGTACTTTTTAATAATTAATGCAATATTTTTTAAAGTTATAAAATTTGCTTTATTTTATTTTAAAAAATTAAACATGCAAAATTGTGTATATAATTAATTTGCTAGAATTATCTGAATGGAGACATTAATAACAATATGAAATAAAGCAGACAATTTGTTTTATTTTATAAGTTATTTCTGTGTATACCCATGAAAAGATTCAATTCTTCTATAAATAACAAAAAGTTTTGAAATCTCATGCAAGTTTAAAATAAATGAAAGATAAAAATGTATGGATAGAGATATTTTTAACTTTTTAAAATTGAAAATGAGTTTTACTAGAGCATCTTAGAGTGAGAAAATAATCATGTGATATTAGGGTAAAAATAATGAATCGTGCCAAAAACAACTAAATATTTTCTGAATATAATTTTAAATACAACTTTTCAAAGTATGAAATTTAAAGCACATATTATAAAAACATATTACATAAATGTGGAAAAAATATATATTATAGCCTCGTTATATGCAAGAGTTTTATGTATTTAATATTTTAAAGTATGTTATTATTTACCAAGTAAATTACAAAGTGCATATTTCATACACACGAAATATTTTAGATTTGTTTTGAACTTTTGATAATATGTAAACATCTGAATAAACTTTACTGTACATCACATATCTAATTCAAATAAACTGATGCTTATACATTGAATAAATAAAATTACACACATAGTGAGTGAAGAAGAAAAAACATGTCTTACACCCCAGCATTAGCTACTCACAAGGATACGATTCGCTATCTTCACAAATGTTTCTTAATACTTTTAAAGAAAGATCTCGGATAAAATATCTGAACAGAATTTCGCTTTCTGAAAATAGGGCTTATTCTTGAGCTTCTTTGCATGAAAAGGTACCTTTTTCGCAAGAAAAACCATATATTTTCCTTTTTTTTATGGGGGTCAATGATCTTCGGTTTGCCAGAACTGGCCTAGAAGGGAGAGTAGATTCTAATTTAAAGGATAAATTCCACATTTTAAGTTATAGTTTATGCATAGTCGTATTTAAATTTTGAATATTAAATAATTAATTAATGACTTCGGTACTTCTTTAGTAATTAATGTTATATTTAAATTATAAAGTATTTTAAATCTTTTTAATTTAAAATTAAATACAAAATTATCATTAATAATTAATTTTGTAGAATTTTCTTAATTTGTATTCATAACAAACTAGATGAAATTAAAACTTTTGGAATACAAGCCTTGGCCGATTATTGATGGCCATTTCTATGATAATGCATGAAAAGGATTTCCACTTTTCATTAAAATAATAAAAATTTTCCACATTTTGAATTTCTAACGTATTGGGAAAAATGTGATAAATTCGTTTGGCAGATCTTCAAAAACTTAGATACCGGAAAAGATTTTTTGATTCTATCGTGTTTTATTTTGGTGCTTTGGGGGTGGAAAGTTTAAGTTTAATATTGCAAGAAATATCGGTTTGCGAATTTAAGCACAATACCTTGCAGATATATAAATTTATAGTTTTTAAAAATTCGATGTTTGAATTTTTAGATATGACGCATTTAAAATTTTTTCGGTAGCCAAAATTATATCCCAAAAGTACAATTTAACAGAATTTCAAAGCCCAGTGGCAACATTAGCAGCCCAGCATGCAGAAGAACCAAAGCATGATTTCTGCTAGTAGCATTGTTGTAGTCACGCTTTAAGAAACTAGAAAATTCCATAGTCACTGTAGCAAAATAATTAATCATGTTCAAAAATGCAAATAATTATTTTCTATATACTTTTTGAAGTTTATGAAAAAGCTTACTCAACTGAATGATAAAAATCTAGACAAAAGATATTGTAAACTTTCTTTTAATTGAAAATAAGTTGCATAGCATCTTATAGTAAAAAATAATCATATTAAGCAAAATAATGAATCGTGCCACAGCAATGTTAAATATTTTCTGAATACAATTTAAATGCAACTTTTCAAAGTCAATTAAAGAATTATTATTATAAAACATATTACATAAACTAAAGAATAAATTATAAAAATGTTATATAAGAGTTTAAGTATATTTAAAAAAAGTACTATTTGTTATCATTTATCATAAACATAAAATGCATATTTCATACGCACGAGTGTTTTGGATTTATTTCTGCACTTTCCTTTGATAACATAAACATCTGAATAAACATTACTAGAACATCATAGAACTGTCCGAGGAAACAAACTTGATGCTGTACACGAATAAATAAAACTACACAGTGAGCCAAAGAGACACATATAAGCCTTAACGCATTAGCTACTTTTGTCAAAGGATACGATTCGCTATCTTCACAAAAAGTTTTCACATGGCATAAAGCAATGGAAGTCCTCGATAAAAATATTTTGAAACAGTAATTTCGCAAGTTTTTCAAGAAATTCGTGTTTTATTCTGAAGCTTCTTTGCATGAAAAGGCACCTTTTTCGCAAGGAAAACTGCATATATTTCCCTATGGGGTCAATGACTGCTGGGCTCGGTTTACAGAACTTGCACAAGAAGGAGAGACTAAATTCTAAAAAGGACGATCTCCCACTTTTGAATCTCTAACGTCGGACATATTTGATAAATCTCGTTTTCGGCAGAACTTCTTCAAAACTTACGATACCGGAAAAAGATTTTTTGGATTCAGTCAGCGTTTTATTTTACATGCGTTGGGGTGGGAAATTTTTAAAAAGTTTAATATTGCAAGAAATATATCGGTTTTGCGAATTTTAGCGTGCATCACCATCTTGCAGATATATAGAATCTTCATATCGATTTTTAGAGATTTCGATGCTTGATTTCCAAGGGTGTAGATGCATTTAAATGTTTTTCTAATA
>BPLR01000509.1:0-30136 GCA_021605095.1 Caerostris extrusa | reverse complement strand
TTTTTTTGAGAACTGGAAGTTTAATTTAATTATTTTTAATTTAGTTCCAAGTTATGTCACATTAATGTAGGTATTTTATCTTCAGGAAAAAAATAGAGTTCGTGCATATAGAATAATTGTGAAAGTGCATTGTGTAATCAGAACTGCGATCTTAATTATTAATTTTTTAAAGTAATTACAAATGTATGATTCTCAATGTTGCATATAACTGCTGCATTCTAAATGGGTGATATGCACTTTTACTTAGCAACATTTGGTATTATTTTACTTTTCATGAATATCATTGTGGAAAAAAATTTCAAACCATTTTCAGTAAAAAACTTTTTAGAATACATAATTAAAAAGATGATGTTTTTAGTTTTTCTCAATACAATCACAGAAATCATTAATTGTTAAATGAAAAGTTACAATTAAATGGATTTATTCATATGAAATTTATTTAGTATTTGAAATAGTGAAATAAGGTTTGCTAAATGCACTGATGTAGTGCTGATTGTTTAAATAACTGAGAGTTTTTAATGTCTGGAAGCATAAAGTGGTTTGCAGAATGCATTGTGTAGATGGCATTACAAATAAAAAGTAGTTGCAAGTGAGTGTCTCTCAATGTTTCATACCTGCGTCATATTTTATGGCTGAGATGCATTTTTTAACTTTTATTAACATGATGCAGTGCTCTTTAGTATTAGTTCTTTGTTAAGTGTCAATAGTCCATTTATTTTATTTTGGTTAGGTTTGTCATAAATGCCTTACACTGTGAAATTTCGAATTGTTTTTGTTGTATTTGATAAACTGCGATTAATGACATTCTAACCTGAAGAGGCACATTAATATACAGTGAGTGTGTACCAAATTATAAATACAAGCCATGTTAATATAAAACAGTTTGAAAGAAGAAATTATAAGTTATTAAATGTATGCAAGTATATAATGGTTGTAGTCAAAAGTGTAAACATGTTTAAAAAAAAAAAAAAAAAAAAAAAACTGGAAGTTTAATTTAATTTAGTTTCAAGTTATATATTATTGAATTAAACATGTTTATTAAACATCAAGATAAAAAAAATAGTCCTACTTTTTACAAAATTTCTGATTGTCAGAAAAACTGAAAAATTTCAAAGCACATGAATAGGAAATGTAGTCTATGTTGTCTTGTAAGGAAAGTTATGGATTTTAAATGTCTGTAAATATAGAACGATTGCAGAATACATTGTGTAAGATAGGACTGCAAACTTTTTTTAAAAGTAGTTGCAAGTTGTGTCTCTCAATGTTTCATAACTGCGTCATTCTTATGGATGAAATGCATTTTTTAACTTTTAACATCATGATGTACTACTCTTTATTAATTCTTTTTTCTCTTAAAATTTGTTAGAGCCATCAATTCATCCAGTATTATTTTTGATTGTCATAAATGCCCTTACTATAAATTTTGAACTGTTTTGTTATCCTTTATTTATGATTGAAATTTTCCTTCTTGTATTGACTTATTGATAAATATGATACGCTGTACTTATTCTAAGAAAAATGGACAAGTAAATGCACATTAATATGCTGTGGAGTATTGTTATAAGAAATCATGAGTTATTAAATGTATGCAAGTATATAATTGCTGTGATCAGAAATGTAAACTTGTTTTTTTTTAAAGAACTGGAAGTTTAATTTAATGGTTATTTTAATTTAGTTTCAAGTTATATCTTATTGATTAAAGATTTTTATTAAAAGCCAAAGATAAAAAAAAATAGTCCTTCCTTTTATAAAATTTCTGATTATGAAAAACTAAAAATTTTCAAAGCTCATGAATATGAAAATGTTGTCTTCTAAGGAAAGCTATGAGTTTAAATGTGTGCAAACATAGAATGATTGCAGAATGCATTGTGTAGATAGGACTGCAAGCTTTTTTTTTTTAAAGTAGTTGCAAGTTGTGTTTCTCAATGCTTCATAACTGCGTCATTCTTATGGATGAAATGCATTCTTAACTACATAATGTACTATTCTTCATTAATTGGTTCTACTAATAACACGAGAGGAAGGACACACGGGAGATAAGCATGAGACTTGGTCCACAAGTTCATCAATTGTTTCAACCAATACCACATCAAGCTGTACATAGCGAGAACTCGACCCGCCCCCCTGGGGGGGGGCATAAAAGAAGTGAGCGGAGTCAACACAGCAACCCCGAGCATCCATACCAAAGAAAAACCGGAACTAACCCCGGGCACAAGTCTCAAGCTAAGCGGCCCAATGCTGTACTATCAAAAAGCAGGACCTGATCAAATGCCGTTTATTAAAAGTTTTACATAGTATATACATTTCATTCACAGTTGAAATACAAATGGATAGTACTGTGAGAATTTAGTAGATAGAACACGATATTAGAAAAACAAACATAAAGTAAACAAAAAATAGAAGTAGTTTGAGATTAATGGAATAAATAAAACAATGTAAGTAGTTAAGAGGTTACACAAGAATAAAAAAAGGGTATCTGAAAAGGAATGCGGAAAAAGAAAACTATGAGTCCATTGTCTCTAGTATGTTTTCCAGTTTCTTTTTCATTTTGTCCTATTCCAATCTGACCTGTTTATTAGAGTTGGAAGAGATACTTGTTCTTAAAGTTATTAGGAAGTATTTTCCTCTAATTTCCTTCCACAGTTCACATTTAAAAATTATATGATCTCTGTCTTCCACTTCTTTTCCACAGTTGCAGACTTGACTGGAGCTGAAGAATTTATGTTGATAGATGGCAATAGCTCCATGTCCAGTAATTATTTGGTTGATGAAGTAATTACCATGCAATCTATTTAAGTTCACTTTTGGGCATACCATATGGACTCCTCTTCCTTTTACAGAAGTAGTCCATTGTTGTTGTCGAGCTATTTTTTAATGGCGTTGTGGGCAGCTTTTTGATGGATGTTGAATTAAGGTGGAAATCTATGTCCTCTTTGAGAGTTGCTTGTTTGGCATAAGAGTCTGCCAGCTCGTTTCGTGCAACTCCAACATGCGCCTTGATCTAAATGAGGTCAAATTTAGAATGGGGTTGTTTAAGCAGGACCGACCTGGAGTCTGATAATTTTGGCAAAAAGAAAAATGGTTAGAAGTAACATATACAATTGCCGTTTCAATGGCTTTCAGTTCCGCCATGAAGACGGACGCTTCTTCACTAAGACGTCGGGTTTCATGATATTGTTCTCTTCCATTCATTTTTCGAGCCATCTGTGTACATGTAGCAACATTCTTCCCGTTGTTTCATGTACCTCCATTCAAACTTGGATTTGTTCCATGGAGGTTCAAAGTTGGGTCTTTCTTCAAGTTTTTCGAACTTAAAGAGCTGGTGGTCAATTTCGATGTCTTGCCGCAAATACCGCAGATGGTAAAGCCTGATTAGAAATCGAAGATTCAATGTGACTGGAGGAATTCCTGAAAGAATTTGAATAGCTTCTGTAGAGACTGTTATATAACATTTCGTTATGTTGAGCAGTCCTATTCTTTGAAGGCTATTCAATTATAGGTTCTGTTTGGCCAAATCTCATAGCCGTAAAAGATGATTTTTCAAGTACCTTTCTATAAATTTCTTTTTCACCATGGGAGTGAGGCCCCAGAACACCCTCGTTGTTCTATTAATTTTATGCATAATTTTTGTAATTTTATTAGTAACATAGTCCATATGTTTGTTCCAGTTAAGTTGTTTATCAATAATAATTCCCAGATATTTAATTTCATTTTTGTATTTTATTTTGAAGTTTTCGCATTCGAATGGTTGGGATATGTGTGTAGTTTTTGAGACTATTGTAAAAAGATTTTTGTTGCTATTGATATTAAGGCCATTTTCATTGATCCGATTGTTGATTTTATGCAGGGGGCCGGAGCATTTGGTTGAGAAGAGGGTAAGTTGCCGGTGCTTTGATCATCGGGATGATGTCATCGGCAAAAGCTTGTATGTGGGCATCCTGTCTAGTTCCAGCTCAAGATGCCATTTATGAAGATATTCCATAATATTGGACCCAGGCAGGATCCCTGTGGAATGCCTTTGTTGTATGTCTGCTCTACATCTCCCAGAGATACTTTCCTGTCCTCTAGGAAACTATAGAGCATTCTTTTCAAGTATTCTGGAATACGTAGCTGCTACATTTTCCAGTTTCCTCTTCTTTGCAGGATATTGTCTCTGTTTTCCTAAATTTTTTGTAGGTGCATTTTTAGTAGCTACAGGAGGTAACTCATGTTTATGAATAGCCAACGATGTACATTTATTTAAAGATGTTAGCAAATCTTTCATAAATTCCTTGCATTACACTTCAGATGTAAACGATTTAATTGTTGGGATTGCCTCTAAAAGTGAAGTAATTGCCTTTTCTTTCAGATTTTCTATATTTTTTTCACTATATTGTTCTTTTCTAAGTTCTTTAAATAAAATAATTTCGTTTTCCCTTATATTGACGGTTAAATTACTATCTTCAATTTGATTTATTTCTTCTTTATTGCCGAAACTATTTTTCATGCATACAATATGAGTATGTTTACACATATATTTTATGCATGAATCTGCACAATTACATCGAAATTGATGCAAGCAAATTTGACAGGTGTCGCACAATAAATTACAGGAATGTCCAGAATTCGTATCCATTTTTTTACAGTATACATATCACCTAGAGATGTAAAGGAGGAAACAAGCCACTCACTCTCATTTGTTTTATAAATGTTAATATTATCTTGGGGTATTTTATGTTTATTTCTGATAAAAGAAATCTTTTTTGTTAATTTTCCTCGTTGTAATGAAGATATTCTGTCCATAATTTAAAAAGTAATTAATTATTATCCATAATTAATTACTTGCAAAGATTTCATTAAGATATGTATGGCCTTGTCCAAACGACCACCACATTTTCCTTTCAAATCACTATTGTATTTCAAATATTTGTGCCATCTTTCTATTGTCATATCAGTGTTAATGCTTGAGTTTTGTCTAAAGCATGCAGCCCATTGATGGGGCCGCACTTGGTAATGTGTCATAAAATATTGTGCAAAGGTCTTTCTGGATCCTCTAACCATTGCGACACCCGCATCGTCAACAACTCATTAAACATAAATGCATCAAGTTCACTTGATGAAGAATCCAGTGATGCTAAAATGCTGACTCTTTTTTGAGGGTTTCGTATTTTCAATGCATTTTTTCCCCAAGCTAAATTGTGCTTTTCCAGATGTTATAATATGCTGGATAGTCATCAGAAATGAACGTTTTAGTGGCTATATCTCTTGTTCTCAGTTTAATGGCATCAAAAAGTATCTTAAAATTGCCTCACATTGACGATTACCCCATAAAAAGGCCACCGGAAAACCTTCCCAATTGTCATGTTTGACAACTAAACTAGTAAGTTGGATATTATACTTATTTGTCCCATGCGTTGAATCAATTGATACAATTTCATTCCCGTATATCTTTAAGATTTCTTCTTGCGCTTCATTCATAAAACCTAATATGAAATCATCAATATCTAGGCGAGGAAAACTTTCAGACACTTCTCCTGGTAACTTATATAATAAAAATTGGATTACAATCTTTCATTTCTAACGACTGTCATGTTGACTCCATATGATTTTGCAATATTTCTCAAGTCTTATGCTTTAGTGGCAGCAAGACGCTTCGTTGGAGAAACAGTATTTGTAATTCTGCTTAATACATCTGGTATTGGAATACCAGCATGCAATTGCCCAGCAATTTCTGTCTTCTCCGACTTTGTGAGTTTCTACCTCGCAAGAATGTCCAATATGAGTAGATACAAATTATACGTCTGCTGTTCCATTGTCAAAAAAGTTGCGTGCATGCTTGCTGGACAATAGAAGCCTATTTTATTGGAACCACCTAGCTTTAAATGTCACTCATCAGTATTTCTTTTCTCGAGACTTGGTTTGGATACTTTTCAATCCACAATTGCAAGGTGGCGAATTGCTGGGTTAAGTTTCCCCTGGGTGGACAGTATATAGAGGTGAGGAGGCAGTTGAAAGTGTTAGCTTGAAATTCAATTACCACAAGGAACTGATTTTTATAGACTATCTGGCTGTCTAGATTATCCTTAATGATAATGGCCGCTTTTGGTTGGATGTCATACGAGATTATTTTATAATCCCTTGGTATACAGGTGACTTTATTCTCGAAAGTGTACTCTTCGTTAAGAGAGAAAAGTCAAACTGGTTTTTTAATGATGGTTTGATTGAGCTATGTGTTGACAGCTCGTGCTTTACCGAAGAGTTGATGTGCGCTCCCTTGAGATAAGTGGAGTTTCTCACTCTGTCCATAGTTGGTTTTTGATAAGATTAATTGTCTTTCTCTCTTGTACGTGGTGTTTCCAGAAAGTACATCCATGACTTGTGTCCAATTTCGTTTTGTATTTTTAAATTGTGAGCAGGTTTTACTAGTGTGGAAGTATTTACCACATTTGTAACATTGGCTGTCTCGGAGGTATTCAACCTGTACATAATCGAGGGAAAGCTCGCCCCCAGGGGGGCATTCGAAAAGTTGATCGGTGTCGCAAGCAGCAACCCAAACAGCACAAAAGCGACCCGGAAATTTCACCCGGCACACATGTCACCCGAGCGTCCCAGCACTGTACTACCACAGTGGGACCAGACCAAGAACAAATTTATTTTAAAAATTCAAAAAAATTTGCATAATATAGGAAATATAGGTAATAATAGTTACAAAAATCAATACAAAATGGTAGTATGTCTTGGTTAAAATATACAATAATAAGTAAAAATCAAGTTAGGCAACAAAAGTTGGGACACTGTCAGCAGGCACAATCAATAAGCAAAACAATGTAAAAGGGGGCAAAAACAGAGTAATGAGAAATGGAAAATCTGTTCTAAATATATACAGGATGAGCATGAGAACACAGAAGTTAAACCAAGGGTTAGACAGGAAGGGCCGCCAATTGGGCAGGTACGCGAACATAAAAATACACAAACTAAATATATAAAAGTAACCTGAAACCCAAAAACAGGACCTGAAACAAGCTCGCCACCCCCAATATAAAATACAATTGCCCCCCAAAGATAAATAATTAAAAGAGTAATAAAGTAAATAAGTAAGTAATTAAGCACGTATAAAGTTAAAGAAGAAATTACAATAAGTAAATAAAGCCCCGCAGCAAAACCTGTAAACACAGTATACAGTCATGCCCCGGGAGAACACAAAATACACAAGGTTACAAATAATGACAATAAAACGGGTAGCAGGATCTGAAAACACATTATACAATACATAGAACCACTCCCAAGTGCTGACAGTGACCCAACAAAAACCTTTCACAAGCACAACATTTTAACAAATTCAAAAAATTAAGGAAACAAGGAAACTGGCCCAAAATGGAGGGAAATGCAAAAACCCAAGTAACACGACCCCCATATGCGCTAGCTCAACCAAACAAAGGGAGGGGCGAAAGGAGATCGGTCAAATGAGTTTGAGCCAAGAAACATGGGGGGAGCACCAATATTTTCGAATGAAAACATATAGAGGCCCTATGCGCGAAACAAAGAAAAGAAGAGGATGCCAATGCCCGAAATTTTAAGAAAGGTCAGAAAAAATTTCCTGCGGAAAACAAATTGAATGGCTATGTTCGATCCTTTTGCCATGGATAACTACAGATCTAATAATCTACGGATACCAGCTCGATACTCAGATCACTATACAGTATCAAGGCAGAGAGTGAAGTACAAATATGCAAATAAAATTAATGGAAGGGAAATAAGTGTTTATCCATTAAGAATAGATTTACCAATATTCTCAATAAAAAAAAATTACCTAAAGTCATACTCAAGTAGTATTTGAGGGGGGAAAAATACACAATCTTATTGTGCTAATAATTTTTTATTTACTGTTATTTTTATTTATGTTTCATAATATAAATTAAAATTATAATAATTCTTTTTATAATATAAATGAATACTAAATAAAAAATTATTAGCACAATAAGATAACAATAGTACAGCTAAAATTCAACTGACAGAAAGGTAACCCGGGCCATGAAAAGCCCAAACATCTCCGTCACAAAAATTAAAGGAATAACTGCCAGCAAAAAGAATTTCAGTTAGATGTGAAATAAACACAATCAATATAAAATAATCATAAACGCAATTACAAAGGTAAATGAAACATCATCCTCTTATCAACATCCTTCAGCCAGGGTTTGGCACCATTGAGGGGAACTAGGTTCAGACGAGCACGATGGACAAATCGCCAATCAGCGAACCTAGTGTAGGCCCCATTGGAGATGAAGTGGGAGCTGGCTGGGGAGAGGCTAACCACTTCCCTTGATTTATCTTCTGTAACAGGGCCGTGGACCGGGTGGTCCGGAGACGATCGCGTATAGAAAAGAGGATTTTCCTCCTGCTGTTGGCCTTGAGAGTGAGGTCAGCAAAAGATAGAAATGGCGAAGAATCTTCAAAGGTCCAACAAATGCCAAGTCTACGCGAAGCGACTCGGGCCACTGTCCAGGTATTGGAGTAGCGATTAGAGGATGTGCTAAATTCGCCCTCAACCTCGCCAGACAGAAAGGCACCAATGGTGGCATCGTCTGGGAGTCGTCCTAGTCTTTTATGAACGGTTGAGACGAGGGATGAGAAAGCTTCAAGGGCACAGATGTCATCCCGGATGTTAGTAGCTTGAAGGCGGTGTCCACAAGATTTATGTCGGACTCCTCAGCCGCAATCGGGATACCACAACATCCTAAACGTCTCTGCCCGTAAATGTACTCATTAGATGCCTCAGTTGGGAGGTTAAGGGTGTCTTTAATGTCCTTCCTCAGGACCTTGTCGACCTTTGGGAAATTGAGCCGTCCTCATGGGGAACTGAAGGCAAGGGTAAAAAAAAGGATTTTAATGAGTCGATCCGTTGCCAGGGTGTCAGTTTAGACCTTGCTAGTTTTGCACCAAGTTCGGCGAGGTCATTAATAGAGGAGTAATCTGGAACGGGGTTGAATCCAACCGGTTTCCCCAAAAAACGGTGAAACTCACCTTCCATAAGGGGTAAGCCTGTTGGCACCAAGGAAGAACTCAGTGTCAAGTACCCCAACAGGTGTAGCCCCATGGAGGTAGAAAGAAAAGGACTTGCCCGGGTTAAGATGGAGATGAAGTTTCCCGAGGAGGAGTTGAACTTTGTTAAGTCCCAACTGCAGCTCATCGGGCGAGTTAGCAAGAAAACAGAGGTCGTCCGCAAAGGCAAGGATTTGGTGTGATGTGCAAGAGCCCTGAATTTCCGTAGTACTGGATCGATGGCAATGTTAAACAGGAGGCCGCTCAGTGGACACCCCTGCTTAACCCCGCTGGAGATGGGGATGTATGGTGAGACACCCTCCTCAGTAAGAATAGAGGTGGAGGACGCAGTGTAGATGTCTTCCACAAGCCTTACAAGTGTCTCACCAACACCATTGCAACGAAGAGCATTGAAAATGGCGCTGTGGGGGAGAGCTAGGTTGTCCAAAGGTATCTTACACCTTTCTCCAACATTGCCAACAATTTCGCGCACTGTCCGTCTCCGGTTTCGGGTATAAAGCCGCTGGCAGGTCGCAGGATCATCAACATTGATGGCAATAGCCTGGGAAGACGTGCCATTTGAAGGAGGGCCATCAGGGAAAAGGTGTGTGATGGCTGCCTGAGTAATGTCCTCAACCAGGTCCTCGAAGGCCCCAAAAGTGTTAGCCGAAAACTGATCAGCTAAGAAGATATCGAGCGGGTCCAGAAAATGAGCAAGCGGACCTTGGACTGTTTCGTCGGGGCGCACGTGAATGTCTTTCTGGAGAACCGGCTGTGCCAGGACAGCTGCAGGGTCGGAAACAGTGGAGGGATCATTGATGTCAGACGACACTTTAGCACCTCTTTTCCTCCGGTTCCGCTTCTTGATGGAAGGGGTCGGAAGCGAAAGCTTTGGAGCCGCATCCCGAAGTGCAGCTTTTTTATGGGCAGCAAGATGGTTCCGTAGGCTGGCCTCAGAGTGGAAGGTGATGGAGCACGGATCACATTTCCACAGACAGTGTGTCGCAGGGACATAGAGGTCGATGGACTTTAAGCACTGGTGCTGTTTTACTAGTTTTGCAATATTGGTACGGCAAATACCACAGCGGAGACGAGTCTTGACACCAGGAAGATTGTGGTGAATCAGTAGGTGTTTTCTCACGGACCACACCACTGATGACCAAGAAATGCACACAAAGGAGTGGGTGCAGTTCTCTTCTGGACAAACAACCTCCCCACATAATGGGAAGTCAACGATGAGGGAAGTCTTCATCCCTGACCAAGGGAATGGGCCATGCCCAGGAGAGACGGAGGAAACAGTAGCCTGAAGATGCAACGAAGAAGAGGGAGGAGAAGCAGACCGACGAATCTCAGATCTCCCCTCGGAACCTGATGCACACGAAAAAGGTGGTAACGTAGTGCCTTCCGGTTGGGGAAGCCCTCCCTGTCACAGAAGTGACAGGACAGAGAGGATCCTACTGAAGCACCAGAGTGCCCCGGGGCAGGAACTGCAGTCTGTCGAGAAGAAGAGGTGGAAGGATGTGTTTTGGCACTAACGACTGAGGTATGCCTCCTTGAAGGTTTCGAAGTGGGGGCCTCGGCAATTTGAAGTCATCAAAGTCTGTCGTAGATACATTGTTGGCAAGACCGTGAAGAGTATTGAATTCTTCCTCAAGCAAATGTATGACGTGATGTTCGTCCCTGCTCTTCATACTGCGAAATACGAAATCGCAATGATGGCAGGGGAACTGCTTCCTATTTTTTAGTAGGTTTCGCCGGCAGAAGAACCACGTGCGGGTTGTTATCTGGATCATCTTCGAAGGTGATTCTCTTACCACATTTTTAACAGGCGGTGGACCAGCAGGGAGTGGAAACTGTCCAGGGCCACCAAGAGCCTGAAAAGGCTTAGAGGGACGAGGCCGACGAGGGGTTGTAGAAACAGCAGGCCGTGTACGAAGATGTTTTCCAGCTAGTGGCTGTTTTGGAGAAACAGTATGCTTTGCAGCTACTGATGCCCAGGTTTTCGCAGGTGACAACCTGGTGAAAGGAGCACATGGAGGAGGACCAGTTGTGAAACCCAAAGAGAGGAGCTCAGGTGGAGGTAGAGAGAGCGGAATAGACACATCACATGTAGAAGAGGGACCATCATGAGAGGGATGATCACCGGAGGTGTCAGGTCTAACACTGTGCACAGCAAAGAGGTAATTCTCAAGACCTCCCCTGAGAAAAAGAGCCGCTTGCATGGAAAGCAGTAGAGATTAACGAAGTCAAACCTTAGGTTGGAATTGGGATCGGGGAAGAGGTCCCGAACTTCCAACTCGGAGGGGAAAAGATCTACTGCCTCCACTGTAGGGTCATGAGTAGGTTCAGAAGACACAGTAGGCATGGTATTGTCACTAATTGTCGAAAGATTGTCACATGGAGGACGGGGGTGAGACAGTGAATTCTCACGGTCCTCGATAGGAAAGAAGGTGCCTGACAAAACAGGCGGAGAGGACCCATCGTAGTGAATTCCACAAGGCGAAGTACACAGAGGAATGGGACTAAGGACGTCTTCCACCTGATAGAATGTTCCGGACATAACAGGAGGGGAAGAAGCATCAAATCACAGTTATATAGAAAAACAGATGTAAAGAAGCTGAAGTACATTTTAAACTGGAGACACGAACTGGCTTTCTATAGAGGAAGGAATGTCTGGCAGGTCAGTGGGGTCCTCGTTAGTGTCTTCGGACGTGGAGTATTGTTTATGGCCGGTGAGGAATTCGATATAAATGTCACGTGACCATTTAATTGAGTCGCTCACGAATCCAAAGGAATCTTGCACCTTTCGCCAACAATCTCGCGCACTGCCCTTCTACGGTTTCGTGTAAAGCCGCTGGCAGGTCGCAGAATCATCGATATTGATGGCAGTAGACTGAGAAGATGGGCCATTTGAAGGAGAGCCATCAGGAAAAAGGTGGGTGATTGCAGCTTGTGTAATATCTTCAACTAGGTCCTCGAAGGCCTCAAAAGTGTTAGGCGGAAACTGGTCAGCTGAAAAGTTGTCAAGTGGGTCCAGAAAATGACCAAGTGGGCCTTGGACGACTTCGTCGGGGCACATGTGGATGTCGTTCTGAAGAACTGGCTGTGCCAGGACAGCTGCAGGGTCGGACACATTGGAGGGCTCATTGATGTCAGAGGACACATTAGCACCACTTTTCCTTCTGTTCTGCTTCTTGATGGAAGGGGTTGGAAGCGAAAGCTTTGGCGCCGCATCCCTAAGTTCAGCTTTTTTATGGCCAGCAAGGTGGTTCCGGAGGCTGGCCTCAGATGGGAAGGTGATAGAAGAAGGATCGCATCTCCATTGACAGTGCGTCGCAGGGACGTAGAGGTCGAGTGTCTGCAAGCACTGATGTTGTTTGACCGGTTTCGCAATATTGGTGCGGCAAACCCCAGCGGAGACGAGTCTTGACATCAGAAAGATTGTGGTGGATCCGGAGGTGTTTTTTTCACGGACCACACCATTGAGACCAAGATTTGCACACAAAGGAATGGAGCAATCTTGTTCTGGACAAGTGACCTCCCCACATAAGGGGAAGTCAACGATGAGAGAATCTTCATCCCTGACCAAGGGAAAGGGGCAGAGCCAGGAGAGGCGAAAGGGGACAGTAGCCGGAAGATGAGACGAAGAAGAGGGAGGAGAAGCAGACCGACGAGTCTCAAGTCACCCCATCGGAACTTGATGCAAACGAAAGGGGGTGATAACGTAGGGCCTTCCGGTTGGGGGAATCCATCTCTGTCACAGAAGTGACAAGACAGCGAGGCCCTCCTGAATCACCAAAGTGCCCAGGGGCAGGAACGACAGTCTGTCGAGAAGAGGTGGAAGATTGTTTTTTGGTACCAACGTCTTTGGTATGCTTCCTTGCAGGTTTCGATGGGGACCTCGGCAACTGGAAGTCATCAAAGTCTGTCGCGAATAAATTGTTGGCTAGACCGTGAAGGGCATTAAATTCTTCCTCGGCAGATGTATGACGTGATGTTCGTCCCTGCTCTTCATAGTGCAAAAACGAAATCGCATTGAAGGCAGGGGAACTTCTTCCTAGTCTTTTTGGCAAGTTTCGCCGGCAAAAGAACTACGTGCGAGCTGTCATCAGGATTACTTTTGAAGGTGATTCTCTTCTCACCCTTTTCACAGGCGGTGGAACAGCAGGGAGTGGAGACTGTCCAGGGCCGCCAAGAGCCCGAGTGGGACGAGGCGTTGTAGATACAGCAGGCTGTGGACGTAGAGGCTTTCCAGCCTATGGCTGTGTGGAAGTAACAGCAGGCTTTGCAGCCATTGATGCCCAGGTCATTGCAGGCGATAACTTAGTGAATGGAGCACACTGTGGAGGACCAGTTGTGGCACCTAAAGAGAGGAGCTCCGGTGGAGGTAGGGAGAGGGGAAGAGACATATCACATGGTGAAGAAGGACCATCATGAGAGGGATGGTCATCAGAAGTGTCAGGTCGTACATCGGGAACAGCAAAGAGGTGATTCTCAAGCCCTCCCGCTGAGAAGAAGCGCCTTTTGCATTGAAGACAGGTGAGTTGAATAAAATCAAACCTCAGGTTTGATTTGGAATCAAGGAAGAGGTCCCGAACTTCCAAGTCGGAAGGGAAAAGATCAACTGCTTCCACGATAGTGTTGTGGCAAAGTTCAGGAGGCTCAGTAGACATGTTACTTTTTCAACAACTGTATTTGGATTGTCACATGGAGGACGGGGTGAGAAAGTAAACTCTCACTGTCCTCGACAGGAAAAAAGGTGCCTGACATAACATGCAGAGAGGACCCATCGTAATGGATACACATGGCGAAGTGCACATTGGAATGGGAAAAAGAAGGATTAGTGAAAAAGGAACTGATTAGGAGGGAAGTCATAATAAATGAGTTTTAAAAGTAGACCATTAACCCAAAACCTGTCGAAGGCTTTGGCGATATCAAGGAAAATGATGCCCGTAGAACTTTTTTTGTAGAAAAACCATGGGTAATTATTTCGGTGACTCTTAAAAGTTGGTGTGGAGAAATGATATTATTAGAATCGGTGGAATTAATTAATTAATTAAATTTTATTAAAAAAAAACATCATATGAAAAGTGTTTGTTGAGCAAGCCTCTAATTGATTGAAAAAAATGGCCGTTGGCACAGCACCTAGCATGAGTACGACAAATGGGACAAGAACTTTATTTGGAACATAGGCAATACATTCTTCCTGTTGGGAAGAGGAGACAGTACGAGATTCTTTGTTAAACATAGAACACTGACTTTTTTTATAATGTTTCATGTACGCCAATATCTGAAACATCCATACAGAGGAGTCCAATACATTTCTCCATTTATATGGTCTGCTCGGTCAAACATTTCGAGTTCGATAAGAGCAGTTCTGTGCTTGAATGTTTTATGAACTTTGTCTATTTGTTTAAGTGGTTTGTGTAGTGTTGTGGTAGTGTGTTTTTCTGCTTTTTAACATTATCGTGCCACTTAGAAAGCACTGCAGATATCTAAGCGACACGGCAGCAACCATTTACAAATAAATAAGTAGCCTTGTTGCAAAAATTAGTTTAATAATATAGGTAGGGCCACATGGACCCAGTACCAGATATTAAGCTGATAAGAACAGATTTTGTACATGAATGTTTGACAATGCCAGAGAATATCTAACCCATATCATCTATAAAAATGATAGGATTGTGCAGGAGACTCTCATGAGCAAAAGGTTTCAGGAAACAGAAGTGAGAAGTCTATAGAGACAACCACAACCGACAACCATCCACCAACATTCATGTTACTTTTACTTTTCCACATTTCATAGGAAGTCGTGACAGCCATGAAGGACTACACGGGTCTCCGTCTATGTGTACATACACCTGTCATACAACATTCATACACCACACTTAAAAACTAAGCACATAAAATATACAGTTACATAAATATAAAGTAAACTACACATGAATACACTACACATATGAATACTACATACATGAATACACTACAATGAAAAAATATTCACATATGAAAAGAAAACACGTTACAATCAATTTACACGGGCACCACATTTGAAGACAAATCACCGGATGGTGATGGAGCGTCTTCAATTAGGTATTGTCTATGACCAGTAATGTGCTCCGTGTAAATGTCTCTGGACCACTTAATAGTGTCAGATACACAGAGCTTCCTGAACAGTACTATGTACGAATTCGTACAGAATTTTTTAAGGAACTTGTCGTTCCAAGGACACCAAGATCCCAGCGCACCCACAATGAAAGGGACAATGGTAGCGCTAAGACCCTGGGCCTGGTAAAGAGGAAGAGTGACTCATACTTGGCAGACTTGTTCTCAAATGCAGCAGAAAATGCAGTCATTCCCTTCGAATGGGCAGGTAATATCAACAATGTATACAATGTTACCCACACGGGCTGTAATGTCTGGACGAAGGGAAGTTCCACAGACATTCTGGTTAAGCAGGAGAATACTCGCCTTCCACTGCATTGCTTGCACAAGACGGTCCACAATGGCATTGTGCCGCAATTGCCAAGCGTGAGAGTGCAATGAACAGTGATTAATCACTTGAGGCAGTGTTTCAGCCCATTGGCTGCACCTGCGGCAAAGCTTGTCATTGCCGGACTTCCACTGTTGGCAACCATTCAGCGGAAGAAGATTGAGTCGTGCCTTGTGTATGTAGCGCCAGTCCGCAAACCGAGTGTGCAATCCATTTGACACGAAATGTGAACTGGCGGGAGATAATGAAGCAAGTTTAAGAACTTTCCCTTGGTTGATCTTGTTCAAGAGCCTCAGGGACCGATCAACGCGGAGACGGTCCCAAATACTGAAAAGGACCCGTCTCCTTTGTTGCGGTTTGAGGATCAGGTCTTGGAAAAGAAGTCTTGGCACATTGTCCTCAAAACCCCACTCGACGTTAAGGCGCCTTGACGCACAGCGGTCGATAGTCCAAGTGTTGGTGTATTTGTTGGAAGAAGTCGAGTACGGACCCTCATCTCCCCACTCAAGTAGTCGCTAAGGTCCTGATCCGTGGGGGTTCTCTTCACCCTTGGGCGAACAGTATGACTGCGGTGGGCAACAGCCAGTTTACGAAGCCGATCATCGCGTGAAGTCAAGAGCTTGAAAGCCGAGTCAATAACATTCAAATCCGATTCCTCGGCAGCAATGGGAATACCCATACCTTTCCTTGATTCTTTTGTTGATGAGGGTCTGTGACCTTTGTGATCGTAAACGGTCACGAATGGAGTGGAGAACCCTCTTTCTACTATTTGGGCGATGGGTGAGGTCTTGGAAAAGGAGACGTGGAACGCCTTCCTGAAACTCCCAAGAAACACCCAGTCGTCGGGAAGCCGACCTGGCAACTGTCAGATGTTAGGTATTTGGTTAGTGGTAGTCGCGAAGTCGTCTTCTTCAAGCGATCCGGAAAGGAAATCCTCCAGATCACTGTCTGAGGCTGTGCGTCGGACTCTTTTAGACACCGTATGGGTGAGTGAGGAAAGTGCTTCAATCGAGGAAGTACTAAATACACTCGTAGTGAAAAACAAAAACTAATTGGGAGATCAGTAGTGAGAAAATATCCCAACTGGCAAGACAATTACGTGGCATGCAAAACTCAATTAACACCTCAGAGAATAAGTTGGGGAACTGTCAGCAGACACAGTAAAAACACAAAAAGCAACCATTACTAGGGAGGGGGCAATCAGTAATTAAACACAATACAACTAGGGAAATGAATGGTGAAAAAATCTGTTCTTTTGAAAATATCTACAGATGAAAATGAGGACACTAAAGAACAAACAGTGGCAAGTCGGGAAAAGGCGATCTATGGGGCAAGTGAGTACTAACCCAACACAGCAATACATAATAACACAATACACATAAAATGACAAATAACCCAATAAAACAGACCTGAAAAGAACCCGCCCCACCCCAGTACACAATTAAGAGATTGCCCCTCCAAAATAGTTAAGTAAAACATAATAAATACAACTACCCAGCAGCAAAAACCTAAAAACCTGAAACTCCGACCAATTTAGACACTGATTTTTTTTTTAAGTTCGACAAAATTTCTAAGTTCGAAAATTTTTCGAAGTTCGAAGATTTTTCAAAGTTCCGTCTTCGAAAATTTTCGTCCAAAGTGAGTCCACTGAGCGGACATCCCTGCTTTACGCCACACTTGATGGGGATGGCGGCGGTGCATGCATCGTTGGTCAAGATGCTCGTGGTGCAGTTTGAGTATGTATCTACGAGCTAGTCAAGAAAAACGTGACCAACACCAATGGCAGCCAGGCAGTCTCTGATGGCAGAATGCGGAAGCGAACCAAAGGCGTTGGAAATGTCTAAGAAAGCTAGACAGATGTTAGATTTGGAGACACGTGTCTTCTCAATCCTTCTTTGGAGTACAAAAATTGTGTTCCATCACACCATCAAAAGGAGTGAAACCCTTTTGTGAGGACGAGAGGACGCTGCGATGCCTTGCGCATCGATTGGCCGTGCAACCGAAACAGGTGGCATTATAAGGCTCTGCGTGAGGGAAACCAACTTTTCTCACAAAACTGGCAGCGAAGAGTTGAATTGTCAGGTTTAACAAGGTGGGGAGGAAGTGGGTTGTAAACCCAGACTGCAACTTATTAGTAATCTGACTAGCAGAGGTAGAGGGGCCAGGCAAGCTTGGGTCTCACAGAGACAACTTGAGGTTTACGCAAGGGGACTTCGGCAACTGAAAGTCGTCGAAATCAGACAAAGAGATGTTGCCAACAAGTCCGTGAAGAGCGTTGAACTCATTCTCGAGTTCGTGCAGCACATGGTGCTCGTCGCGACTCCTCCTAGTTCTAAATGAGAAATCACAGTGGCTACACTTGAACTGCTTTTTTTTGAGTGGTTTTGTAGGCAGCAGAATAACATGAGAGACTTCATATAAGTCCTCATCACAAGGTTTAACCGTGATCTTTTGTTCGGTAGTTGCAACCAATGAGGCTCGGTTAACTATAGTCTTAGGTTGCGTGGAAGTCTTCTCTGGTGTTGGAGGATCTAGTGGGGCATGGAGCAACTGGGCTACGAGGGGTGGGCCCATTACACGAAGTCACATCTATAAGACGACCAGACCAAGGCTGGGACGAAACAACCACAGGTTTTGCAGTGATGGAAGCCCAGGGACTTGGCAGGCCGAATACTTCCAAAGGGGGCACGTTTAGGTGGCCCAGAGCAGGGTCCTAACTGTGTCAGCTCCGAAGGAGGAGATGAGTGTACCTTTGAGGGTGAAGGTGCAGACTCAACCAACTCCTCAGTATCATGGATATCAATTCCATGCTGGTCTTTCATATGCAGCTCTAATCCAGATACTGAGGAAAAGTGCCTACGGCACTGATTACAACAAAGTTGAAGGAAATCAAATCTGACCGATTCCGGAAAAAGCTCTCTCACCTCTACATCTGATGGAAAGAGCACCATTTCCACATTCCCAACAGGGTGAATGGGGCTCAAGTCACAAGTCATCGCGGGCTGAGGCACTACATTATCACATTCCTCAATTTGAATCACTGTGCTTGGTGAGTGTACCACCGACAGTTCATTAATATGAGGAACACAGGTCGGTGTGCAGGGTACTTTACCCTTCGGAGAGGCACATGAAACAATGTTAATATCAAATAAGGTCTCAGCAACCTCCGAGTCCGCACCATCGTTTGAAATAGTACCAATTTTGACCTTTGTCTGATGCCTTGTTCGGTGGCAAATTGGCGAGTACGAGCTATTAAGGGAGGTAAGTCCAGGGCCTCAACAGCGGGAGTAGGGAGTAGAAGTCATAGTTCAAGTAGGAAGTACTAAATACACTCGTAGTGAAAAACAAAAATTCCCCATTCAAGGGCACAAGGTTCAATCGAGCTCGGAGGATAAACCTCCAGTCGGCAAACCTCGTATATGCCCCATCAGTGATGAAGTGTGAGCTGGCAGGAAGCAAGTAACACAGCCTCTAGAGTTTTACGTTGATTCTTCTTCCGAAGGAGATTTGTCGTGCGAAGGCGGTCTCTGATGGAAAACAAAATTTTCCTTCGGTTATAAACCTTCAGGGTTAAATCTTGAAAAACCAAGGAAGGCACGGAATTTTCAAAAATCCACTGTACCCCCAGTCTCCTAGAAGCAACCCTAGCTACAGTCTAGGAGAATTTGTTGGAGGTGGTGCTGAAGTCTCCACCATTATATCACCTGACAAATAATCTGAGAGGATTTGGTCGTCAGGCGATCTTTCAAGTCTTTTACGCACTGTTGACTGTAGTGAGGCAATGGCACTTTTCGCGCACAGCTCGTCTCTAGAAGACAGAAGTTTAAAAGCTGTGTCAATTAGATTGATATCGGAATCTTCCGCAGCAATAGGAAGCCCACAGCAGCCAAGCTTTCTATGCCCAAAGATATAGTCATTTGACGCCTCAGAAGGGAGGTTGAGTGTGGATTTCACCTCCTTGAAGATGATTTTATCGACTTTGCCCCAGTCGCCCTTAGGAAACTGGGCAGTACGCATAGGGAACTGCAGGGAGGAGTAGAAGGTCTTCAGGGCGTCAAGACGTTGCCAAGGTGTTAATTTAGAGGTGGCAAGCTTGATGCCAAGCTCGGCGAGGTCGTTGAGTGAGGAGTAATTAGGAACCGCATTGAACCCAATCGGTTTGCCAAGAAACTTGTGGAATTCTCCCTCAGGTACGGGGATCAGCCGATGATGGTTAATGAAGAAAGAGGAATCACATGTTCCAACTGGGGTGGAACCCCGGAGATGAAAGGCAAAGGATTTGTTTGGGTTCAAATGCAGGCCTAGTCGTTTCATAAGTTAGTCAAGTAGGTCTTGAAGATCTGCGGGCCGATTGGAAAGGAGGCAAAGGCCAAAACCTTATGCTGTTCGGAGGTTCCTTGTAATGACCGGATGACAGGGTCAATTGCGATGTTAAATAGGAGACCACTAAGAGGGCACCCTTGTTTTACGCCACTCCTAATGGGTATAGCCTCCGATGTCCCTTTCTCAGTGAGTATAGCAGTCGATGACCCACTGTAGATGTCCTTCAATGAGTCGCACCAGGGTTCTCCGACATTGAGACACCGAAGTGAGTCAAAGAGTGCCGAATGAGGGAGTGCTCCAAAGGCATTCGTCACATCGAGCCAGGCAATGCAAATGTCCTTCTTTGAGGACCTTGCTCGCTCGATGGACTGCTGTATGATGAAATTGTGTTCGAGAACTCCATCATACGACATGAATCCCTTCTGGCAGAAAGAGAGAACATCATACCGCTCACACCAGGCACTAAGACGACTTGAAAGACACTTCATAAATGTCTTGTATGAAGTGTTGAAAGGGCGATAGGGCGCCAATCACCTCCCTTTGGAATGAGGATAGTAGTGGAGGATTTCCAACTGGAGGGTATCTTCCGGAAGCGAACGCAGAGGTTAAAGATTCTTGTAAGGAGGAGCTTGGCTCCAGGGTCAACAAGCCGTAGGCGAACTCATTTGCCTACCAACACATGGCTCGAAGAAGAAACAGTAGGCTTGGCAGCCACAGTGGCCCAAGTCTTTACTGGAGAGATCTTTGTAAAGGGGACACACTTAGGAGGTCCAGTGCTCGGACCTAAGTTGGTAAGCTCCGAAGGAGGGGAAGTATCTGTATGCAAGGTCGAAACACAGGATGACATGTAAACTTCTAACTTGTGTATGTCAACGTCGTGCTGATGCTTCATATGGAACTCAAGTCCGCAGACGGTGGCAAAATGCTTTCGACATTGGAGACAGGCTGCGGATTTCGCGAGGGAGTCGGCTAGGTCATTTTCCGTGATACCAACATGTCCTGGGGACCAGATGAATTCTATGGATAAAATGCTATTGCAAAGATCTTGAAGTTTATTACCCAGAAATTGGATGATACGACTAGAATGAATGTTACAATTCTGTAACGCCGAAAGAACGGATAGACTATCTGTGAGAATATAATTATGAGCAGAAAGAACATAAGTTGAAAGGGTTAAAAGGAGTGCAAGGGCTTCTCCTGTGAAAATACTATTATAATTTGAAATCTACTATCAATCTAATCTATTATAATTTGAATACTATTTTAAATAATTCTTCGGCCGGGGGCCGAAGAATTTTTGATTATTAATTGCTTTCTATTGACAGGTGACAATGGCCTGAGAGTCTATCACCTGTCAACAGCGTTTAAAAGCTTTATATTTATAATCGTAAAATTCTTATATCTTCGACTAAAAGATGATGATAAAGATCATATAAGGAATTTAACATCAGAACTTATAGATATTGTTCAGAGGCAAACTCGGATGATCTCCACCTTAAATGGTGCGAAAGAAGAATTGTTAAATATAATAAGAAAACCAACATATGCACAGGCACTTAAAAAAGACCAAGAAACCACCACTCCAATAGTAAAGAAACAGCAAAGATGTCAAGCAGTTATCATCAAACCAAGAGATGAAACTAAGTCTTCTATTTACACCAAATCGCAACTACAAAAAAATATTGATATAAATAAATTAAACGTGAATATTAAAAATATTGCTAAAGGAGGACTTTTTATTGAGTCTTCCACCTCAGAGGAGGTGGACAAAATAATTGATGAAATTCAGAAGAATGAAATCATACAAAAGACTTTAATATTTCTAAACCAAGCTTGAGAAACCCAAAAATCATTTGTTACAATATTTCCAAAGACACCTCTGAAGAGGAAATTCTTAACACTTTAAAAGAAAATTACGCAAAGGAGGCCTGTGAGATAGATCAAATTGCGATAAAAACGTCATTCAAAGGAAAATATGGTAATAATTATGTTATTGAATTAGGTTCTAGGACCTTTAAAGGTATCATGAGCAAGAAATCTATAGTAATTGGATGGGAAATAATACACATCAAAGAATATCTCCGTCCTTTACAGTGTTTCAAGTGTGGAAATGGGTAGAGAATTGTAGCAACAGTGAAGATTCTCCTATATTACTATATAAAGACCAAAATACTATAAATGAGGCTTTATATCCTGGGATGAAAAAGGAAGACTTTCTTCTGGTGATAAGGAATTCTTCGCAAAAAGAGATGATGAGGTCTTAAGGAAATGATGTTATTTGCCTAGATTTTACACACGGCATAAATTCATATGGATTTGATTTAGCAACTGTTTTAGTCTTGGACGATAAAAGAGAAGGATTTCCAGCAGTTTCCATTATAAGTAATCGTCAAGATTCTGTTCCTTTGACGATTGCATTTGAAGTTGTTAAAGAACATGTGGCAATTAAACCTGAAGTTTTGATGTCAGACGACACAGAATCGTTCTATAATGCATGGAAATCAGTATTTGAGGAACCTAATAAACGACTATTGTGTGCCTGGCAAGTCGATCGTAGTTAGCGGAGAAAAATAGGCGAATTGAATATTCCTAAAGAGCAGCAAATTGAAATCTATAAACTTTTGAGGTGTTTGTTGAGTGAGACTGCTGAAGATGCGTTTGAAATAATGATGAGTGAAGCTCTGAGACATTTTGAAGAAAATGATTTGTTAAAAGAGTTTGGAATGTACTTCAAAGATAATTACAGTAAACGTGCAAAAATTTGGGCATACTGCTATAGGAAATGGAGTGGAATAAATGCGAACATGTTTCTGGAGAGCATGCACAAAACAATAAAATACATTTATCTTCAAGGAAAAAAAAAAGTAAAAAGGCTAGATAAAACTTTATCCCTAACAAATTTCATTAGGCAAAATAAAGTGTTTAATAGACTATTAGAATTGAGTAATGCAATGGCATCCACCACCATTCAAAATAATGAAAAGGAGTGGGTCATAAGTTCTTCGAGAAAAGGGGAAACATACCTTGTGACTAAGCAAAGAGACTGTTCCAATGAGTGTGCATTACTATGTACAGATTGTGGCTACTGTTTGTACAATTTCACATGCATGTGTATAGACAATACGATTCAGTGGAACATGTGCAAGCACATAATTTTATTTGTTCTAATTATCTGAAGAAAAACATGTCCTCTAATGTTTCAGAGGAATCAAGTTTAATAATGTGTGATAGTAGAAATATGGAGGAAAAAGAAATCCTTGTTGATAATTTGAGAGCAGAGAACATAACTCCTGATAGTTGCAAGCAGCATTTGTTCACAAGCATTAGCGAGATGTATGTCGAGATTGAGTGAATTTACAAATGAGCAGTTAATAAAAGGAGAAGTAGTGGACCTCATACGTTGCGTAGAAGCACGTATGGACTTTATTAAAGATAATTTCCCATCAAGAAGCTTTCAGAATGTTAGCCCAAAAATTGCCCCAAATACAAACGTTGAGAAGCAAAGATTTTACAGATAAAAAAAAGAGCAGGAAAACCCACACAATCATCTATTTTGAAAAAGCCAACAGTGGAAGTGCAACAGATATCTTCAGAAATAATTGTAACTTCTAAACATAATTCTACTGAAGGTAAGAATTTGCTATTTTTGCATGTTTCTGCAGTTATATGCTTATTTATTAGCTACATTATTTTCAACCTTTTTACTAATATTAAGTTAATAAATTTATATTAAAATAATTTTTAATATTTAATTTATACATGTAAAGTGTTTTAGGTATTAAAAATATTTACATTATAAATATTAATAACAGTATTTTAAACTCCTACAGTAAAATAAAAAAAAAAATCTGTTATCAGTCTTCATATAGATATCTCTTCATTTCCCTCCTTTTAATGAATACATGGTTTCCCTTAATAATCCATTTTCATAACCATAACCATTATTTTTTAAATTTCCAGTTGTAAATAATGAAAATCAAAATACTATAATTATAGAAACTAGTTTACTAACACAGTTGTATGATATCTGAAACTGTTGCCAATATAAGATGAGGTTTCTCATGCGATACTTCTTCCCATGAAACCTCTCAAGAGAATAATGAAGAAGAAGCTCAAGTGCAAACATTGTGACATTACGTTTCAAGACCAAGAAAAGTCGTGATGAGCATCACGTGGTACATGTGCTCGAGAACGAGTTTAATGTTATTCACGGACTTGTTGGCAACAGCTCCTCGTCCAACTTCGACGACTTCCAGTTGCCCAAGTCCCCAACACGTAAACCTCGTCGTGGCTCACCTGAACATAGACCTCAAGATACAAGTTTGCCTGGCCCCTCTACCTCTGCTCATCAAACGCATGTGACTTTACAGTCCGAGTCTGCTTCTCTTCCTATTGTGTGTGACATCTGCGATAAAGGTGGCTTTCCAACCCGGAAAGCATTAAAATACCACCTTTTCCGGATCCATCGCCAGCCTACGCGGAAGGCTTCACAGCAGTTACACCCTACTAACTCTCCTCAAGACCAAGTCCCTACCTCTCCGGTCAGCGCTTTGCCTTTAGCTTCAGCTATTTCTAGACAGGATGCAAAGATTGAATTGTCCTTCCCAATTCATGGGAAAATTGCCTGTCCGGAGAGTGGCTGCAATGCTACATTTGTTAGTAGAGTGTGGAACTCTATGAAAGGGTCTCTAATCAAACATCTTAGGTTTGTTCACCGTGTTTCCATCGCTACCTGTGTGTTCAAGTGTGACATCTGCCACCTTGACATTCAGGGCAAACCCCGTGAGCACCCGTGCTTTGCTGTGGATGGGAATCCACTTATAATAGAAATTGCACAGATGTTACAGTGCTCGTTATGCTCGGCCACCTTCTCGTCGACCTTAGGCCTTCAGAACCACGAGAAGGCCCACAAGAAATCGGAAGCTCTGCGGTCTCAGCTACCTGCACTTGTTCTTCCTCCGCCCAGGCGTCGGAAAAGAGCTAGGAAAGCTCGCCCTACTGCCTCTCCCGCGTCTGATGAAGAGAATGCACACATTTCTGAAGTGTCTCAGATTTTGGCACCACCGGCCGACGCTGACTCAGGCGTTGAAAGTCTGCAGCCGTCGCCTGATTTTGAAGATGAGCCACTTCACCACTTCAAACAAATTTTTGATGATATGTTGGAGTGTGAACCAACAGAAGATGGTGTCGAACTTCTCTCTGAGACCTTTGCCCAAATTGTAACAGAGGCAAAAAACATTGTCATACCAAACTCTGATCGGGCCACTGTTTCCTATTCTCATGCTCTCAATATTGGGGATCCGCAACAATGCCAGAAGCTGTATAGGAAAAATCGGCGGAAAGCCATCAGAGAGATTAGAGGGACCCAGAGCGAACGATGCTCTATTCCACCCCCTGTCATCGAGGAACACTTCGCTGAAATCTGGCAGGAGTCCTCCTCTGACAGCCAGTTCTTCTCTGCTGAACACCCTGAACGTGATGAGGTCTTGGGAACCCTCCTCTCCGTATCAGAGGTCACTTCAGCGTTTAGATCTTGCGAAAACACCGCACCAGGACCTGATCGCATTACATACAACCACTGGCGATCGCTGGACCCCCGAGCTTCTTTGCTGACAAAGGTGTTTAATTGTTGCATTCACTTGCGTACTATCCCTCTTTCCTGGAAGGCGTCCACCACAATTTTGCTGCCTAAATCAGGGGACGTGAGTTGTCCCACTAACTGGAGGCCGATTGCGCTTGGCAACACGGCCTACAAACTCTTCATGAAGTGTCTCGCAGCTCGTCTCCAAAACTGGTGTACAAAACACGACGTTCTCTCGCCCTCACAAAAGGGTTTCACTCCTTTTGATGGCGTCATGGAACATAATTTTGTACTCCAGAGACGAATTGAAAAAGCTCGTGCCGCTAAGTCTAGCATTTGCCTTGCGTTCTTAGACATCTCCAACGCCTTTGGTTCGCTTCCGCACTCTGCCATTAGAGACTGCCTTGCGGCCATTGGTGTTGGTAATATTTTTTCTGGACTTGCTAGTGGCTGCATATTCTAACTGCCCCACTAGCATCTTGTCCAATGATGCGAGCACCGCTGCCATCTCCATCAACTGGGCTTCCATATCGTGAAAGACTAAAAGATGATGATAAAGATCATATAAGGAATTTAACATCAGAACTTATAGATATTGTTCAGAGGCAAACTCGGATGATCTCCACCTTAAATGGTGCGAAAGAAAATTGTTAAATATAATAAGAAAACCAACATATGCACAGGCACTTAAAAAAGACCAAGAAACCACCACTCCAATAGTAAAGAAACAGCAAAGATGTCAAGCAGTTATCATCAAACCAAGAGATGAAACTAAGTCTTCTATTTACACCAAATCGCAACTACAAAAAAATATTGATATAAATAAATTAAACGTGAATATTAAAAATATTGCTAAAGGAGGACTTTTTATTGAGTCTTCCACCTCAGAGGAGGTGGACAAAATAATTGATGAAATTCAGAAGAATGAAATCATACAAAAAGACTTTAATATTTCTAAACCAAGCTTGAGAAACCCAAAAATCATTTGTTACAATATTTCCAAAGACACCTCTGAAGAGGAAATTCTTAACACTTTAAAAGAAAATTACGCAAAGGAGGCCTGTGAGATAGATCAAATTGCGATAAAAACGTCATTCAAAGGAAAATATGGTAATAATTATGTTATTGAATTAGGTTCTAGGACCTTTAAAGGTATCATGAGCAAGAAATCTATAGTAATTGGATGGGAAATAATACACATCAAAGAATATCTCCGTCCTACAGTGTTTCAAGTGTGGAAATGGGTAGAGAATTGTAGCAACAGTGAAGATTCTCCTATATTACTATATAAAGACCAAAATACTATAAATGAGGCTTTATATCCTGGGATGAAAAAGGAAGACTTTCTTCTGGTGATAAGGAATTCTTCGCAAAAAGAGATGATGAGGTCTTAAGGAAATGATGTTATTTGCCTAGATTTTACACACGGCATAAATTCATATGGATTTGATTTAGCAACTGTTTTAGTCTTGGACGATAAAAGAGAAGGATTTCCAGCAGTTTCCATTATAAGTAATCGTCAAGATTCTGTTCCTTTGACGATTGCATTTGAAGTTGTTAAAGAACATGTGGCAATTAAACCTGAAGTTTTGATGTCAGACGACACAGAATCGTTCTATAATGCATGGAAATCAGTATTTGAGGAACCTAATAAACGACTATTGTGTGCCTGGCAAGTCGATCGTAGTTAGCGGAGAAAAATAGGCGAATTGAATATTCCTAAAGAGCAGCAAATTGAAATCTATAAACTTTTGAGGTGTTTGTTGAGTGAGACTGCTGAAGATGCGTTTGAAATAATGATGAGTGAAGCTCTGAGACATTTTGAAGAAAATGATTTGTTAAAAGAGTTTGGAATGTACTTCAAAGATAATTACAGTAAACGTGCAAAAATTTGGGCATACTGCTATAGGAAATGGAGTGGAATAAATGCGAACATGTTTCTGGAGAGCATGCACAAAACAATAAAATACATTTATCTTCAAGGAAAAAAAAAAAAAAGGCTAGATAAAACTTTATCCCTAACAAATTTCATTAGGCAAAATAAAGTGTTTAATAGACTATTAGAATTGAGTAATGCAATGGCATCCACCACCATTCAAAATAATGAAAAGGAGTGGGTCATAAGTTCTTCGAGAAAAGGGGAAACATACCTTGTGACTAAGCAAAGAGACTGTTCCAATGAGTGTGCATTACTATGTACAGATTGTGGCTACTGTTTGTACAATTTCACATGCATGTGTATAGACAATACGATTCAGTGGAACATGTGCAAGCACATAATTTTATTTGTTCTAATTATCTGAAGAAAAACATGTCCTCTAATGTTTCAGAGGAATCAAGTTTAATAATGTGTGATAGTAGAAATATGGAGGAAAAAGAAATCCTTGTTGATAATTTGAGAGCAGAGAACATAACTCCTGATAGTGCAAGCAGCATTTGTTCACAAGCATTAGCGAGATGTATGTCGAGATTGAGTGAATTTACAAATGAGCAGTTAATAAAAGGAGAAGTAGTGGACCTCATACGTTGCGTAGAAGCACGTATGGACTTTATTAAAGATAATTTCCCATCAAGAAGCTTTCAGAATGTTAGCCCAAAAATTGCCCCAAATACAAACGTTGAGAAGCAAAGATTTTACAGATAAAAAAAAAAGAGCAGGAAAACCCACACAATCATCTATTTTGAAAAAGCCAACAGTGGAAGTGCAACAGATATCTTCAGAAATAATTGTAACTTCTAAACATAATTCTACTGAAGGTAAGAATTTGCTATTTTTGCATGTTTCTGCAGTTATATGCTTATTTATTAGCTACATTATTTTCAACCTTTTTACTAATATTAAGTTAATAAATTTATATTAAAATAATTTTTAATATTTAATTTATACATGTAAAGTGTTTTAGGTATTAAAAATATTTACATTATAATTAATAACAGTATTTTAAACTCCTACAGTAAAATAAAAAAAAAATCTGTTATCAGTCTTCATATAGATATCTCTTCATTTCCCTCCTTTTAATGAATACATGGTTTCCCTTAATAATCCATTTTCATAACCATAACCATTATTTTTTAAATTTCCAGTTGTAAATAATGAAAATCAAAATACTATAATTATAGAAACTAGTTTACTAACACAGTTGTATGATATCTGAAACTGTTGCCAATATAAGATGAGGTTTCTCATGCGATACTTCTTCCCATGAAACCTCTCAAGAGAATAATAATGAAGAAGAAGCTCAAGTGCAAACATTGTGACATTACGTTTCAAGACCAAGAAAAGTCGTGATGAGCATCACGTGGTACATGTGCTCGAGAACGAGTTTAATGTTATTCACGGACTTGTTGGCAACAGCTCCTCGTCCAACTTCGACGACTTCCAGTTGCCCAAGTCCCCAACACGTAAACCTCGTCGTGGCTCACCTGAACATAGACCTCAAGATACAAGTTTGCCTGGCCCCTCTACCTCTGCTCATCAAACGCATGTGACTTTACAGTCCGAGTCTGCTTCTCTTCCTATTGTGTGTGACATCTGCGATAAAGGTGGCTTTCCAACCCGGAAAGCATTAAAATACCACCTTTTCCGGATCCATCGCCAGCCTACGCGGAAGGCTTCACAGCAGTTACACCCTACTAACTCTCCTCAAGACCAAGTCCCTACCTCTCCGGTCAGCGCTTTGCCTTTAGCTTCAGCTATTTCTAGACAGGATGCAAAGATTGAATTGTCCTTCCCAATTCATGGGAAAATTGCCTGTCCGGAGAGTGGCTGCAATGCTACATTTGTTAGTAGAGTGTGGAACTCTATGAAAGGGTCTCTAATCAAACATCTTAGGTTTGTTCACCGTGTTTCCATCGCTACCTGTGTGTTCAAGTGTGACATCTGCCACCTTGACATTCAGGGCAAACCCCGTGAGCACCTGTGCTTTGCTGTGGATGGGAATCCACTTATAATAGAAATTGCACAGATGTTACAGTGCTCGTTATGCTCGGCCACCTTCTCGTCGACCTTAGGCCTTCAGAACCACGAGAAGGCCCACAAGAAATCGGAAGCTCTGCGGTCTCAGCTACCTGCACTTGTTCTTCCTCCGCCCAGGCGTCGGAAAAGAGCTAGGAAAGCTCGCCCTACTGCCTCTCCCGCGTCTGATGAAGAGAATGCACACATTTCTGAAGTGTCTCAGATTTTGGCACCACCGGCCGACGCTGACTCAGGCGTTGAAAGTCTGCAGCCGTCGCCTGATTTTGAAGATGAGCCACTTCACCACTTCAAACAAATTTTTGATGATATGTTGGAGTGTGAACCAACAGAAGATGGTGTCGAACTTCTCTCTGAGACCTTTGCCCAAATTGTAACAGAGGCAAAAAACATTGTCATACCAAACTCTGATCGGGCCACTGTTTCCTATTCTCATGCTCTCAATATTGGGGATCCGCAACAATGCCAGAAGCTGTATAGGAAAAATCGGCGGAAAGCCATCAGAGAGATTAGAGGGACCCAGAGCGAACGATGCTCTATTCCACCCCCTGTCATCGAGGAACACTTCGCTGAAATCTGGCAGGAGTCCTCCTCTGACAGCCAGTTCTTCTCTGCTGAACACCCTGAACGTGATGAGGTCTTGGGAACCCTCCTCTCCGTATCAGAGGTCACTTCAGCGTTTAGATCTTGCGAAAACACCGCACCAGGACCTGATCGCATTACATACAACCACTGGCGATCGCTGGAC